>VMOF01000369.1:20336076-20498353 GCA_011764245.1 Trialeurodes vaporariorum | reverse complement strand
GCAAAAATAATGGTAGCACGAAAAACTTTCGAAATTAGCTCTGCTTTAACTCGTGGAATGCTTTTAAATGTTCGAGCGTATTAATTGGCGCACCATTACACCATTGTGACGGCAGAGGGCACTAATATTTATGAGAGACTCCAATCTAATAATACTGTAACTCCATCAAGAAGTGGCCAATAAGAGACGATTTTCCTTTTCACCCCACCAGATGTTACGGTACCATTAATCAGATGTGAATCACTACTCTAGTGCGTAATTACTCTGTGAATGTTCCTTGTTAGCATGGAGAGAGTGACAAAATTAAGATAGGAATCTCTCATTATTAGTGCTTTCCACCACCATTACGCTTGAGACTTTAGAAGCATTTTATGAACTCAGGAGTGGATTTGGTGAGTTTTTAGTGCTACCATCGTTATTTTTGCAAGTTTTACATCAAATCCTTAAATCTCTTACAGCGAAAGTGTGCAACAGCCGCATTCCCAGATCAACTAAAAAACTGCGTGCGTACTACAGTTGCACATAGAGCACTGCTCTAAGTACTGTAGGCATCGCCGTATGATGATACACTACTTGAGTTGAGACTTGAGCCCTGAGCCCACTACTTTCGAACAGGCCTAAATTCGTGGATTCCGTTACGTATGCAATCTGGCAGCGCTGCATTTTGTCCCTTAAAACCTGGGTAAAACCGTGTACCGTGTGTGAGTACTGTGCACTTCTAATGGTTAGACTTGAAACCTCTTTTTCAGTTTTTCATGTGAATGGATAAAATTCAGCGTTGCCAAATTTCATGGGACGCTGCTGCCAAAACTAATTTCGATGTTTCAAACTTTCTTGTTTTGATTAATTTTCTTTCTTTTTTAAGAGACCCGACGGATTAACTTTTGTGAATTTTTTAACAGTACTTCAATGTAGGTATTATGAAGATAACGACGCTTGACATTTTTACAAAATTGCAACCATTGGGGTGCTGTAAATTAAAATTCAAAAAGAAATTTTGAAACGTCACAACTGAGTTATCATTTTTTGTTGTCATTTTACGAAGTTGCCAAAACATTAAAATATTTACCGCAGCAGAAGTTCGGCTGCGAAACCCCGACTCTCTGAACGTCTACTGAAATTTGTATTTCCAAGAGGCAAAACCTTTAATATTGACACGGTGTGATCGAAAAGTCAACTGTTGTTCCCCATAAAACTTTCGAGCGTTTCCGAATGGGATCTCAGAAGTTCGCACTCTCGCATAATATCATTAAGACAATTTTAATCTCGCCCCAGAGTACCTTTCAGTGATACAATATCATTCTCTAAGTTTGACTCCTTTCTCCTTCTGCAACCGTTTAAAAGTCCGACTATGGGGGACGGAACATTGACTTTTCAATCACTCTGTATTCACCCACCCACCCCCCCCCCCTTCCACCCTTTCAAACTTTTTTCACGGTAAACCCGCCGCCGCTCTGTAACTTCCGCACAACTTTCAGTCCTTTGAACAGGAACGTTTCGCTACTTGCTTTTTCTCTCTCTTTTTATTCCTTCACGAGGAAAAAATGATCACCGAGGGAGATATTTTTATAACCGGGATAAAGCAGGGATGCAATTGATTTCTTTCGGGGTGGAGGAGAGATGCTGGGGAGGGTGTTGAGTTTTAATCTCGAGTATTTTCGAGAGGGAGTGGGAAAGAGAGAGAGAGAGAGAGAGAGAGAGAGGAGAGAGAGAGAGAGAGAGAGAGAGAGAGAGAGAGAGAGAGAGAGAGAGAGAGAGAGAGAGAGAGAGAGAGAAGAGAGAGAGAGAGAGAGAGGAAGAAAGAGAGAGAAAGAGAGTCGCGAGGTATCGCACAAAGGTCTCCGCATACATATTCATTTGCTCCTTTCCCTCCGCGATGCTTTTCCTTGTGTGCATTGTTGTAAGTATTTCGCATCATGCTCTGAATCTAGATTAAGTTTTAATATCTCCGAGCGAGAAGAGAGAAGAGAGCACAAGCAATAAGTTGCTAACAATGCAAATAGAGTATCGCATCAGCACAAGAGAGGAGCCGAGGAGGAATAGAGCGGCAGAGCCCGAGCTGCAGCGCGTTACCACTTAAATAGCGCCTGACGCCCGGCTGTGATACCACCCGCGCGGCGCGGGACCTCAGGAACGCGGTGGATATCGCCGGGGGAGCGGAGAAGAGGTGGGGACTTTGACTTGGCGACTGACCGGTGTATTCTGACAACGCATGCCACCTCCACCCCCGCACCTCGCGCCACAATGGATCAGAACATGACATTTCCTGGACATGAATATAAATCAAGATTATGCACAATGAATAGCGATATAACATAAAAGTGAGTTAAATCTTCATGTTAGAGCTTACAATGAGTCAAGGAACATGGCTGCTTCAAGAAAATATCATCGCTGAAAAGTTTTTATTCGAGAGGGGGGAGGGGGGACGGCAACTTTTTCATTTCCGGAAAACTCAATTTTCCGATCCAGTGTGCGCCGCGCCGTCATGTCATGCCTGCGTCACATCGACTTGACGCGCGGCGCGGCGGTTTCTTGCTGTTTGCAATTCGGGCCTCTTGATCAAAACGATTTTTACGTTTGTTGAGGCCTCTTTAAGCGGTCAAAGCGTACCCTCAAATTAGCGCCCAACTACGCTTTTGGTGATCGGTGAGCATCGTGCGCATCATTTTAAAATATTCGTAGATTAAACTTAAAGTTAAAGTTGATGCCTTTTCATTAAATACAGAGTGTAAGTACATTGATCCCGAAGTTTTCAGGGCGTGATCCTGAGATAAAAATAATACCATCCCCCCCCCAGTAAAAAAGTATGCAAAAAAGCATCCTTTCTGAGTGGCATAGTGTTGAAATGTTTCCGAAGTAAATTTAACAAACGTCATCTCTTTGCCATGAATTTGTACGAAATTATAGAAAATGTTATCGGGGAATATTATACGTCCTTTCCTCTGCAAAAAGGTCTATCGTTTCTTCATATTTTCAAATGGTAGTAAAACGGAAAAAAACAAAGTTTAGGTACAACCGAAGCAGCCTTTTATAAAAGTAGCCTCGCAAAGCAAAAGTTCTAGCTTTAGCAGCGCAAAGTGCAGCGGCTTTGCCGAAGCACTACATTGGTAGAGCATAAGCACGAAGAAAGGCTGTTACTCTACTGAAATAGTGCTTCGGTACCACTGCATCTTTCTCTGGAACTTTTGCTCTGTGATTCGTGAAGCTATTTTAAAAGGCTGCTACGGTTAACTAATCTTTTTTTTTTTTTTTCAGTGTAACGATCTTTCAAATGTCCTGTCCTTCCTTTACCGAGAGATGAAAGCTATAGATCTTTTTAGAGCACACTAGAGGAAAGAAATTATATCAAAGAATCACTCCCTATTCAATTGTAGTATGTAACTAATTTTCAGCGAAGTTATGATATTTTTTGAATTTTTTTCCGGGCACTTTTCAACGCCGTAAATCGGAGGAGGTCCATCGCTGGAAACGTGTTCGTACGAAGAAAGGTCTTATTAAACTTCGGGATAGTCTTTGTATCTACATTATGCATTATCATAGCTACTTACTCGTATTTTCATGAATCCCTTCCTTGTAGGAGCTGCGTAGGATATAGGTTCGCATTCTAGGGAAAACTGGATTCTTAATTTAAATTTCATTGAAAGGATTTTGATTGCAAGAACTGGACTTTTCCTGGACCTGAGTTGTACTTACAAAATGCCCGAATTGGCATCTGTACATTATTATTCTCACTCTCTCCACTCGCAAGGTCTAGATTTTCATCTATGTTCATTGAGCGAATTTATAAGGTTTTCAGGGAATGGACTAACCTTAGGTAAGGCATTTTACTAAGAGACGTAATACACCTTTCGAGAACTCTCTTGTTAATCAGCGATAGAACATGTCCGAGGAAACAACGCTTCAAACGTGAGATATTGCCTTTCTCACAGGTCTTCATTTAACTCAGTGGAAAGCTTGCTTTGATCCATTTAATCTACGGGTTATCGATGAAATGCAACGATGCAACATTGTACGCCTCGCAACTGACAATGAGTTTTATAAATACGAAAGCCGTTCAGGAAAGTAAGCCCGGGGGGCTTTAAGGCCGATAAGGCAAATAAAAACGGAGTTTGTAACAAAAGGGTGCCGTGGGCGGAGCCCGAAATTAGGCAACTGCGGATTCTTCCCATTTGAATGTATGAGAAACAATCGATTAGAAACTGGGCCATGGTCCCCTCAAGAATCGATTTGTTTCTCATACATTTAAATGGATAGAATCCACAGTTGCCGAATTGCTGGTTCCGCCCATGAAGGGTGCTGTTTCTGGTATTCTCATTTTTTCAAAGATAGAAAGTTTTTACAATATTTTTTATCCTGTTGATTGGTTGTCTTACGATGTATTCAATTTCTTCGCTACTGCATCTGCATACTGAACCTCCTCTCTATATGCTGCTTGTCTAAATTTTATCAATGCGTTTTCAGAACGTCAGATACATTTCTTAATAGAGGTACCGTTTCGCATTTTACTGGAATTCCCAATGCCACGGTAGAACTACCGCTGTAATCACTCCCCTGTTATGTTTCTGAAATGAAATATCTTCGACCCATCTCGACTTAACATTCTTTTTGACTCTTTCGTGTCTTTTTCGAATCAACTTGGTGTCCATGTGGGGTCCTCTGAAGCTTCTCAATTCCATCCAGCTTGACTAAGAATCCTGATTTTCAATTAAAATTGGGTCTTTCCTTTGTTGCAGACCTTGGCTTTAGTCATATAAAGGGTCACTTTTAGTGTTCAAACACTTGAAAATGACGATAATTTCAAAATGTTCCAAAACTGACTCACAAACTCAATAAATACGTTTAAACATATAGACTCTTAATTCTTACGACCGCATGTTAAAATTTGGTGTAACCGAATTTATTGATTTGAATCTATTTTGGAACTTTTTGATGCTGCAATCGTCATTTTCAAGTGATTTTATATACCCTTGCTATAAAATTGCCTCCTTCCCTGCTGAAGCAAAAATTTGCAATAGACCCATTAATTTTCAGTTTATGCGTATAAGCGTCAAGCATACTATTTTGGTAGTTTTTGCGGACAAACTATTTACTGGTAGATAATGATGCAATAGCTCTTAAAACCATTCCTATAACTTTTTCTAAAGCGTGTAATAAGCGCGGGAGATCATCAGACTCTCGTGCGATAGTTCAACCAAAACCGGACTTGATTTTAAACGGTTAAGTCATAACCGGGGCTTTAGTGCGCGCGCAAATACGGAGATAGAACCATAAGTAAGTACATTACACTTGAAAATGCATTAAAGTAAGACGCGCGCGCGAGTGTGTGTGTGTGTGTGTGTGTTCAGGTTACGGCCGCTCAGTTGTCAAATCTCAGGTCAAATTATCCGAATTAGTCTGGGCGCAAATAAATAATCGGGCCTATCATAGTTCGCTAATAAGATCATCAACTCTAGTGATTACGTGTTTCAGCTTATTTTTTTGCTTTTGAAACACATTTTCTTAACTTGCGAAATTGAAATTTACACTTTTAAGTGACGAGATCTACGCCTCTTCGGTAACTACCGTATCCAAATAGATGTCTATTCTGATTTTACACATTCCTATATCCTTCATAAGTTAAGATTAGAGGCGTAGCCAGAAATTTTTCGAAAGGGTGGTGGGGTTGAAATTAGTCGGCGGGGTAGGGGGAGCAAGGTTCAAAATATATTAAAACTCCGTTGAAAACGCATGAAATCAGCTTTTTTGGGGGTGGGGTGGGGGTATTTTTATGTCAAGGAGGTGTCTGCTGACGCCCTGGAACCGGGGTACGCTTTTCCGATCGACTGTTAATTAACAGTGTAAAAATAACAGTTATTTGAGCGAATAATAATATAAAAATAACGTAAAGGTCAATAATTTCAGGACAAATGGACAGGTCAATCTGCAAGGGTATTCATTATCCAAGACGCTGATTCGCAGTTTGTTTGATATCGAGGAAAACGCCATTCCTATTAATACTGTTGCACTTCACACTTTACTATAATCAAAATGTCCCCTATAAATCTGTCAACTGTGCGGTTTGTCCAATATTATTTCTATCTCTCTCCACCGATTAGAATGCATGTGTCAAAAAAGGACAGAGACAGGGTCTAAAATCCGCAATGGCCTCTGTCTATACCATTTTCCAACACATCATGATCCAACGGACAGAGACAGAAATAAAGACAGAGGGGAGAGAGAGAGAGAGAGAGAGAGAGAGGAGACGAGAGAGAGACAGAGAGAGGAGATGGGAGAGAGAGAGAGAGAGAGAGGAGAGAGAGAGAGAGAGAGAGAGAGAGAGAGAGAGAGAGAGAGAGAGAGAGAGAGAGAGAGAGAGAGAGAGAGAGAGAGAGAGAGAGAGAGAGAGAGAGAGAGATGGATTCTTGGATCCGCCTCCGGTGTTGAGACAGCTTAGCTAGCTGCTTAATGCATAGAGGAAGCGTGTAGGTATTCCAATAAAAAGCCGGCATTAATTCCTCAACGGGAGGGACGCACGTCATGGCATGGCATGTTAGGTTGCTGGTTGCACGTCGCTGGACGTTGGACGCACTCACTCACTCGAGCTGAGGACCGTGCGGGACAGTTTGGTTGGTACACTTAAAAGGCACGTAATTACTCGAGTTACGATAAAAGCAAAGCACTATACTCTTTCGAACCCAGAGGAGGACAGAGGCCGAGGTTCAACGAGAGGAAAGGATCTCTCATGCAACCGCTCTTTCGTTTCCTGTCGAATCCGGCGACCAATCATAAAAGCCGTCTCTAATGTACCTACAATACCTACATATCATAGTATACTTAATACTTATCTTACACAGTGGCGAAACTCAATGTTGGAAAAACGGCTAATGCCCCCTGGTGGTCGGAGGATAGAACTAACATCTTCCATTTGATTTGCATTGTACGCGACAGTGGCGCCCTCAAATAGTCGGAGGATATAACAACTCGATTTTCCCATTTAATCACATTGAAAAACGACATTCGCCAAAGCGCTCGTATAGAGTTTCGCCACTGTATAGTGTATAGGATGAGTATACTGTGGTACCTATACTATACGTGGCAGTGGCGCGGCCGCGGCGCGCGGCGTAGCCATCAATGTGGGGTCCACTGGATCTGAACCACCGTCCCTTGATATCGAAATTTTCCGCAAAAGAAAGTTGAATTGTTTGCTTTTTCTAGGGAACTTACACAAATTCTGTACCGTTAACTCTCTTTCTTAGAAGGTCATTCCAGGTTAATTAACTGTCCCTCCCGTCTTATTTGAAAATGATCCTCTTTATTCTCAAACGTAGATTTTACATGTTTTAGCAATGGGAAGGGTAATATGTCCGACAATTATCAGTATTTTCTTCGTTTGAAAAGTAAACATTTTTAAGTTGTAAAACTGAGAAGAACAGTTTTAAAATGTGACGCGTGGGACCTACTTAACTTGGAATGACCCTAGGCTACTTTCAAACCCTGTAACTTCCCCCTCCCCCATCCTTTGAAAAATGTCTGGCTACGACACTAACGTAAGTTACGGTGAATCCTCATAGAAATTTGTGCGTCTTAGAGGCCACCACATGTATGATTGAAATGGAGGAAAATGTTGAGAACTTTCAAAAAAGAAACAATAATAAGAATAATTTAGACAGAAAAGGTGTGACTGAGTTTTAATTCATCGCGGATCAATTGCTGCGCTATCGATTCGAGAAACCACAAATTTCTTTTGTTTGAATTATTCTGGATAGAATTTCTCACACAGCTTCTTTAAAGAGATTCAATCTCTCTATGTGTCCGAAGGGCTCAATTGTTTGAAAATTCTCGATAATTTTCTCAATTTTAATCGTATTGAACAGGTGGCAAACTTTGGAACTAAAAGCGAAGGAACTCCCTTAACATCGTCGATTATTATAATAAACTCGACCTTTATCCTCAGATCTCAATGTTATGATAAAATAATTCTGGTTTTTCGAGTTGGATGCCCACCAGCCCACCTAATTCGAGTTGAAACTTTTCGAGCTTCAACATTGTCTTTCGATTAATAAAACAGTTGTGACAGTTCGAAAAACGCGCGTGGTGAAATAAGTTTGTTCTCTACAGTCGTAGTTGTCATTTCCAAGGTAATACTTTTGAAACAAAACAAAAACGTATATACTCATTCAATAATTGAAATATTCGTCATTTATATAGAATCTGGTGATGGCAAATAGAATGGCATTTCGCTATTATTCGTTCTCGAGCTCTTCAATCCGGAGGTTATCCTCTCACGTAAACGCCTTCTCTCTCTCTCTCTCTCTCTCTCTCTCTCTCTCTCTCTCTCTCTCTCTCTCTCTCTCTCTCTCTCTCTCTCTCTTTTTCTCTTTTCCCATTTGAACGCTTGTTTTAGAAAAGGACAGCTGAAGGGCAGTCACCTGACTTTCGGCCCATCATTTATCCTTTTCTAACACACTAGTTTAAACGGGCAGAGAGAGAGAGAGGGAGAGAGAGAGAGAGAGAGAGAGAGAGAGAGAGAGAGGAGAGAGAGGAGAGAGAGAGAGAGAGAGAGAGAGAGAGAGAGAGAGAGAGAGAGAGAGAGAGAGAGAGAGATGGGGGTGGGGAGAGAAAGAAAATTCCTGGATTCGCCTATACCTCGCGGCAGAAGGGGAAAAGGGCGGTAAAAGTTATGAACTCGGATAAAAGCAATAAAGCCTAATGTATTTATGTTTAAATATATCATAAAACATGCCACTCAGAAAACTCCTAAATCGTACTCGACAATAAAAGGAAAACGCATCAAGCATCGGACTCACCAGGCACCACTATCCACCGCTGCTTTGAACTCGAATCGTATAAGCGGTAAGCGCTACAAGCGCTACCTCTTGTCGCATTTGTATGATTCAATTCCATTTTTTCCTTCTTTGACCGGATTTTATTTCGACTCATTTTGAAGTTTTTTTTTTTTTTTTTTTTTTTTTTTTTTTTTTTTTTTGGTTACTCGGATTTCTATAAAAAGTGTGTTGGGCTACTATATCCTCTTTGCGAGCTCCATAAAGTAAATTGAATTTTATTGAAACACGTGTAATGGGCTTCTTAAGTCCTTAAATGCGCTGCGATAAAAGCTTCATTGCGTCTACGTGCTTTTGCGCTTGCCTGCATTTCTAAGATTTAAGTCCTTGCCCCGCCGTTCGTGGATGATTTTAGTTGCCACCTTAATAATTAATACTCTTGCAATCTCCGGACTTATTTGGTGAGAATCGTCTGCTATCTGCATCGAGGAAGTCTGAATACCGCGCGCGCAATTAATTTATTATGCTGATGCTTTTGGCATCAGCAAACTTCCTTTTTAAAATGAAAAGAAAATATAACACCCTCGAACTTTAACTTTGGAGGAAGGTTAATGAACTTCACAATTTGTCATTTATCATGGAAAATAAGGAAGGGTGGAATTCAGTGACTCGACAAAAAAACCTCTTCTAATTGTTATTGGTAAGCTCTTTCCTCTTGTCATTATTTTGTGTAATTCAAGTTCAAGTCCATTTTTTCCCTCCTGTGACAAGATTTTATTTAGACTCTTTTTATTTTCTTTCTCTATATTTCTATGGTTGCTACACGGTTTATATGAAAAGTATATGTAGGGCAAAAAAAAAAAAAAAAAAAATGCCTCCTCTGTGACACAAATAATGTCCGCGACAAACACCAAACATCCGTGTCCTTTTGATTAGATAATTTTAATGTATTTTAATGCCTTTTCGCAAGTATCTTTATTAAGACTATGCTAATCAATGGAATTTGGGACGCTGATTAAAAAAAAAAAAAAATATAACACTTTTAACTTAACTCACCCCGATTTCATGTTCTAGCTCACTTTTTGAATTTTTTGCGATAAAGTTTAAATTTTGAAAAAAAAAAAAAAAAAAAAACTGGGTTATCTTGATCGAAACTAATCTTTGTAGAAATGTCACATGGAAACCCATGCAAAAATGCCCAGGGGCTCTCCCATGTTAATTTAGTCACGGGTACTTATGGGAAACAGCACGATCATTCTCTTTGGAACTCATGGGTACTCATGAGAACCCATGGGTATACACTTATGGGAACTTGAGGGTACTCATGAGTTCCCATGGGGATGGTCTTGTTATTTACCATGAGTTTCCGTGACCAAATTCACATGGGAACCCCTGGGCATTTTTTCATGGGTTCATGTGACATTTCTACTATATAGGTAAGACTAAATTCGAACTTGACAGATTAAGTTAAATCGGAACTCGCACGGGATACGTCGATAGAGGTCTAATCGTAAGAAGAAAAAAAATGGGTTTTGTGCTCATTGAGGGCAGATATACTTGTGACGCACTGGCACAAACATCGCGTTGGGATACTATAGGTATCCTCTGTGACTTTTCAAGTTTTGTGAAAAACCTAAAAACGCTGTTACTTTTAGTGTACTTTACAGGATACATTTTGCAAGGGAAAAATCCATATTTTTGCCTCGAAAACCTATCCTCTGAAGACACTTTAGTTTCTGGACACCCTGTAGACTATCCGGTAAGCGTTTAAGTTCCTCGTATCAATCTATTCGTACTCTTCCTTTCGTGGATGGGAAACCTCCAGTAGCGCACCGAGAGTTTCTTCATCTCTCTCTTTTTCTCCATTAAAAAACGTATGTTAGACAAGGATGGACAAGGGGATAAAACCCCCTCTTCCTGTCCTTTTCCTACTTATACATTCAAATGGGAAATGAGAGAGATGGAAGAGATCCTGGTTGCGCCAGTGGAAACCACCTAACCATCGCACCACCGTGCGGTATCGCGGGTATCAGGTATCGGTCATCATCAGATCCGGTCCTAACCGGGCTCACGAACTTCTCTCCTCCGTATCGGAAATCGATTATTCGATCATCGATTAATCGATGCAATATACTAATTACGAACGTCACGTCTTACTCCTCATATCTTTTTTTTCTCTCCATCTCCGTTTTCTATTAATTTATTCGCGTTCCGCGCGTGAAAGATGATTATCTGGCGAGCTCGGAGTTTTACGGTTCTTTTTTTTTTTTTATTTATTTATTTATCGAATTGAGACGGTCTCTTACGGAAGAGTGGGCTCACTAAATATCAGGTATGCTCATTACTGAAGCAAACCTTTTAAAAATTAATGGTGCTATTGATGGAAGAGCGCACCTGATGATTTTTACGGATTTAACTTCCCCATGGTTTGCTTCAATTGAGTTGTGTGAGAAATATCAGAGACGAACACTTTCTTTATAATAGTCAGTCATCTCGAACTCGCGTCGGAACAAACGGGCTTTAATCAGATTTTCGGTAAGCGCGTCTGAAAGTTTGTGCCGAGGTCTTCGTCTTCAAGTGCGGAGGAATCATAACTGAAAATATGGTAGAAAACGTGCTGGAGGTGTAATTATTACACTTTCTCATCTTTCATGGGCGGATGCAGGAATTTGTTTTTTTTTCTCTCTCCTTCCATTTGACCGTTTGAGTTAGAAAAGGACAGAAAAAGTGGTTACAGTCACGTGATGGCCCCTACTGCTATCCCTTTCTAACACACGAGTTTGAATGGGAGAAGAGAGAGACAGACATATCCCTTTAAAAAAGAAATCGCACCCAAAAAAGAAGATAAACAGGGATAGAAGGAAGTTTGAGAGAGGGGAAAATTCTGGTTACGGTGTTGGTTGAGAGAGGGTTAGGGTTTCTAATCCGCAAAAATCCCCGTATGTCCCATGTCATGTGCTTTGAAATACCAGCTACCAAGTTCGAATCAAGCATCAACTTTTTCCCAAATTTAGTAGTTTCACTGCAAATTAAATTTCACTGCGGAGAATTGCGGAGAATTTGCGGAAAACCTTGGCAAAATTACTAAACAAGATCATCATTTTGGAGTGTGTACAGAAAACGAGAAAGTACGACAAAAATCGTATAAGATTCAACATCATGCCGACTGATTTTTGCACCTGCAAAACAAGATGGTAAACTTTACAAATGAAGTAAAATCGTAGATATGACCAATTATTTTTTTCGTCCATAATAGCGTCCTACAATTTTCAATGATTTACTCAGTCTCGAGGAATCTATTTTCGCCTTTCTCTCTTTTGAACCTATGCTAAAGTATCGATTATTTCGAGGCTGAACCCTCGATAAGGATCGATTCATTTTCATAGGTTTGGACGGAATATCGGAGAGGTGTATCGACGTATCGTATTTCATTGGTAATCCGGCGACTTGCGCAACAAGTTTTACTCAGTTTTTCTCCCATTTGAACCAATGCAAAGTATCGTTTATTTGGTAACATATGTAACTAAACACTCACACAAGGATAGATCCTTTTCCGCAAGCTGTTACAGAGGTGGAACTTATAGAAAAATCTCGATTCACGTGCTCTAATGGTAATTCGGCAACTCGCGCAACAAGTTTTAGCTATAAACACTCACTAGAGGATCGATTCTTTTCCATAGACATTTATAAAGCGTTTTTTTATCGACAAATTGCGATTCACAAGCACCGATAGACTTTTTAGTGAGAAGCGGTAAACTAAAACTTGACCAATCATCAGATGATGATTTCTAAACAAAGAAAAGCATCTAAGCCAATCGGAATTTAGTATTTTAAAGTTCCCGCTCATGACTAAAACAGTCTTTGGTAATCCGGCAACTTGCGGAACAAGACCAACATCACCCTTCGCCTTCACACTCTCCTCTCTCCACGCGAGCATGAGACGCATCTTTCCCACGCTGTTTCCCCCCTTCCGCCCCCCCGCTCAAACCACGAGCCTGGTTTTTTATTCCGTGTTTCTAACTCAAACTTAACTCACTTCCTTACCTAATTATGAACTTCCCCGAACCGGGTTTTTCTTAATTAAACGGAGGAGGATGGGGTGGCGAGGGGGGATACGCGGCTCGCCTCATATCGGCGGGGAGAAAGAGGAGGGGGGGGGCGAGCACTCGGGCAGCGAAACGGAGATGTTTTCCGTTGGCGCGCGGTGGTGTGGTGAGTGATGCAATGTCGGTGCGGTGTCGCCACTGAAGGGTGTAACAAATTCCCCAGGGTGCACCTTGTCTTGTTCCTTCCGTGCAATCTTAACTCAATTATACATATGAGACCATTTCCGGAAAAAGGGACCATAAAACAACGGCTGTGCTTTTTCTGAGAAATTAGCTTTGTGATTGAATTGAGAATTTTGCATGAAGAGCGAACCTTTTGTTTTATGGCTCTTTTTCCGGTTTTGACCTTAATGTACTAAGGATGTATCAGCAGTATACATTTTAGCGGGGGACAAGTTCAAGTTTTGCCCATTTTTATTTCTTGTAGGCAGTTTATAGAGTCTTTCCCATCTTATTCTTGCATTTTTTGTTTTTCTTATTTTTCTAGGAGAAGCAGTGGCGAAGCGAACAATTTGGCAACGTTGCACAGTGTTCATTTAAACCCATGTAAAAGGTCAAATGCGAAGGTGTTCACCGAACACCCTAGAGTTCGATATTTTCAATGAGTTTAAATAGACACATTACAATGTTGCCAAATTGCACGCTACGCCACTGAGGGGAAGTGTCACCCCCCTGCCCAATTAGTGCCCATTTCCCTTCTCATTCAGTATATACGCCGCGCAGACGCCTCCGTGAGGTACCTTGAGTACTCCGACAGTTTCTGTGAATAGGCTACCTGCAATACAATACAAAGAGCGAATGGCGTATCTAAAACACTTAATCTAAGGTGAAGTCATTCATTTTGTCTCCAACCATACGATATTTTGAAATTTAACGACTCAAGACTTGTCGTCTTCTTAAATCCTCAAAATTGTCAAAACTCCGACTTAAATGCTCAATGTCCAGCGGCGAAGCGTGAAATTTGGCAATAATGTATTTGCTCCTTTTAAATTCACCAAAAAAAATCGAATGCTTTAATCATCGGCGATGACTAGGCATTTCAACCTTTCGAATGTGTTTAAATGGGAAAAAAGGAACGTTGCCAAATCGCACGCCTCGCCATTGTCAGAGTCTTTTTTGAATACGAGACCTCTTTAGATATTCATCAGTTGAAAGTTAGGTTAATCATAACTACTCTCATACCACTATACAGTATACAGGCTCATTGTCAGTGTGAGAAAAGTCTTGAATAAAAAATGATACCGTTCAGAAAACATCACGATTCTTCTCGTATTTATAACCTCCGACCGCATGTCTCATGGAACATCAAAAACGTTCTCCGTACCAATGTTCCAAATGTTCAATGCGTCCTTAAACCAAAATTAAGTAGGGCCGTGAGCCGAATCCGGCTTCATAATATACATTATACTATACATACACCTCTACCGTGTAAATGAATCCATCCAGCGACCCGCGTGTGAGTAAAATCAGCGTCTGTGTTTGTAAATATACGACTTTGTGAGTGTGTAAGTAAACGAGCGGGGAGTTATCATAATGAATCAGTAAATTAATGCACCGATTAGTCGCTCGTCAGAGAGATGTCTGGCCGAGTGAGTGTGGAGGAAGGTCTTGGTCGCCCTGTCACGCTTTGATTCACTTCAGTGGTCCTTGTCTTATTTTATGTGGGAACCGAATTCCTTGTCCGAGTCGCTCCTCCGTCACGCCTTCCGAGGAACGCGCGCCGTCTTAGTTGGTTTTTTCTCTCTTTTAATTTTTCACTCGTTAGCTTTTACTTGACAAATATTAGACCTGTTGCCCAATTTTATTTTTCCCCCCTCTTTTTTCATACTTTACTGAACGAACTGAGTTTACTCGGATTTTTTCGAGTACTTGTTTTTGAAATCATGATTAAGGAGAAAAAAAGAATCAACGCTAAGCTTAGGTAAATGAGAGTTTTTTGATTCGTCCAGTTTTGCAAGCGAATTCTGTGGGTTTCCTTTGAGATATATCACAGACGTCTGAGCCAAATCAGAAACAGGGAATTAAGGAGTTGTGACGAATTAAAGTGAGAATGGTTTGAAACGGCATAGCTGCATCATGTGTGAAAAATGTGGAATAATCCATTGCCGCATGTTTTTCTTTTTCGAAGCTTTTTGGAGGGAAGGGCGTTTGATTTTGTGGCTCAGCAGACCGACGTGATTACGGATACCTTCGGTATAAAACAGCTGAATAGATTTTGCCCATAGCATGCTAACTCGGCGACTGGTTTTGCATATATCTATCTTTGCAGGCGTTTTTAAGTCAATAACGGAAGATTTTTAAAGCCCTAAGCTCTTAGTTTGGGGGAAGCATAGAATGTTGCGATTAGATGGGCCTCCCCCATTGTCACCCGCTCATTCTGATTCAGCTGTCATCTTGTAATTTTTTGAAGCGCATTCATTCAGTATTTGTGAGTCGATTTTGGAACTTTCTGATGCTCTCAACCCTATTTCCAAGTGATTTTATATCGGAATCAACCATCCAAAACTCCCGTGCCATAGCAAAAGTTTGCAACAGACCCATTACGGTGCTGAGACCAGATTCTAAAGTTAATTCCTATGTGATAATATCTTTCATTTCTTTGTAATTTTCTGATCAAATTGAGCTCTTGATGCAAACTTTTGCTGTGAGCAGATGAATAGCCCAATGTGATGTAAAAACCAGCGAAAATCACGAAAATCATTCTGAGAAAGTCTTAAATTCAGTAAGAAACTCACATAGTTCGTAATGGCCGTTCAATGCAGGTATCATGGGAGATTCCTGTCTATCATGTCACTTTGCCTACGGAAACACAGAGATATTCCTGAATTTAGGTAGGAATCTCCCATGGTACCTGCGACTCTCCGCCACTAACCCTATAAGAGCCAGGTTAATTCAAATAGAACGCCTCTCCTCCGTTTATATAGGGAAGGTAGTTTACTATTCGTACTTGGGGGAGCTGGAATTGCCTATACAATGAATTGAAGGCGCCCGAAGACACCTTATCTTGTAAGTGTTTTCATCGTTAGTCGCGTTTATCCGGAATAAAGAGTAAAGACTGAAGCAACGTGCAGTTGACTATATAGGAGAAAAACGAGTAGAATCGGGCTTGGTCTATAAAGGATTAAGTCCGATTCTGAGAGTGAATTGCGTGATTTTTTAGTGTACTCATCGTCATTTTTTCAGGTTTTTATGCAAGAATCAACTCTTCAATCCCCTATAGCAAAAGTTTGCTAGAGCCCCATTAACAGAAATTCCTCGCTTGACATCGTTGATCCTCGTTCCTCGTTCCTTGTTGATTCATGTCACTTCTCGTAATATTATTAGAATCTAGGATTTTTTTTTTTTCTCTTTCTTTTTTTTCAATACATGATCTCATATTAAGTTCCGTCTCTCTCTCTCTTTCTGTTCCAGGTTCATCTCTACTTCTCGTCGATACCCGAGGACAAAGTTCCTTACGTGAACTCGGCCGGGGAGCGGTATCGGATCAAGCAGCTCCTCCAGCAGCTGCCCCCTCACGACAACGAAGTCAGATACTGTCACAGCCTCTCTGACGAGGAGAGGAAGGAGCTTCGACTCTTCTCCGCGCAGAGGAAGAGGGAGGCGCTCGGACGAGGCTCCGTCAAGCAGCTCGCAGCCCCCATGCCTTGCGAAGGGGTGAGTTTTCAGTTTGTCTCTCTCTCTCTCTCTCTCTCTCTCTCTCTCTCTCTCTCTCTCTCTCTCTCTCTCTCTCGCTCTCTCGCGCTCTCTCTCTCTGAGATGAGTATTACTTTATATACCCAGCGTACCGAGAGGAGAGGCAAAGGTACCGAGTCACTTCACTTGATTCTTTTGCCTTTACCGTTGCCCTGCCCTTGTGTCACTCGAAGTCAATGATTAATTGCTATCCATCTTATCTGCTCTACGAAAGTTGCCATGTTGTCAGTTTCAGTGTTTCTTGAAACAGAATGTTTAGTGCCGCCAGCAATGAGAAAAAATTTCCTGTTAATTCAACCAGCGGGCCGATCATTTACTTCATCGTTAAACCGATCGTTAAGACTGTGTATGAGTGATTCTATTGGTCGAACATTGTGAAACTTGGCCGTTGCTATGGTAACCATCGTTATAGTGTCCGTTTTTTAAAGGTTACTCATGAATAGCCTTTATAAAACGAGACTTTTAACGATGGTTACCATAGCAACAGCCAAGTTTTACAATTTTCGACCAATAGCATCACTCGTAGACAGTTTTAACGATCGGTTTAATGATAAAGTAAATGATCGGCCCGCTGACGTCTGTTTAATACTTACTTAACCGGAATTCCCGTTATTCAATAGGAATTCATCTTACTAGACCGGAAAGACCGGAATTCCTGTTGAGGTAACAGGACTTTCTTGTCACAATAACAGTAATTCCGGTTAAGTGAGAATAACAAGACGTCTAGTTACGGCAACAAAAAAAATTTCTCAGTTTGGTTACGATTTTGAGCACCTTGTTCCTGAAAGACATACACGCATGTAGTAGCGGAAGTAGCGCAACCTGGGGGCCGATCATTTATTTTACCGATAAGTCAATCGTTAAGACTGTCTATGAGTGATGCTATTGGTCGAAAATAGTAAAAGTTGGCTGTTGCTATGGCAACCATCGTTAAATTGCTCACTGTTCGTATTTTAAAGCCATTCAATTAGTAGCTTTTAAAGAATGGGCAATTTAACGATGGTTACCATAGTAATAAACAGACATGTTTTACAATTTTCGACCAATAGCATCACTCATAGACAGTCTTAACTATCGGTTTATCGATAAAGTATAACAGGACTTTTCCCTGACGCCGATAATTTTCATGAAAATCGCATTGAGAAGGTGCAATTGCTTAAAGCTGCCAAACGAATGAATAATGCCGTCAAAAATGTTGCTTTTAGCAACTTCAAAAAAACAAACAAAAAACAAACAAAAAAACCGTAAAGTTTATGATACATTGAAATCATGCTGCTTTTGAGGAGTCAAAAGGTCATTCTACCAGGACACTCCGCCTGTTTTGACTCTTGAAAAGCTGAATATACTTTTCAACGATTCATTAAATTTATGGTCCGTTATTGCAGAACTTGCCGCGGAAGAAACGCCCTCTACAAAAATATTCATTCATGTGTTAGCATTTAAACGTCTTCATGATGCAATTTCTACGCCACTTTTCGACATTACTGAAAAGACCTCACGGAAAAAAAAGATTAGTGAAAATAACCAGCCGGATACCTGATTTTGGCACCTGCTAGATGTTATGGTAAACTTGACCAGAAGTATGGTACACTTACCGATACTTTGAGTGAATTCGACATGCAATCAGGTAACATCACCTAGTACCTAGTAAAAACATAGTATACTTCTGGTTAAAATTACCATCATATCTAGCAGGTGCCAAAATCAGGTATCCGTGTGGTTATTTTCACCGTAGTTTTTTTTTCCGTGTAACATCTAGCAGGTGCCAAAATCAGGTATCCGTATGGTTATTTTCACCGTAGTTTTTTTTCCGTGCTGTTACCGTGGCTGAAGTTGAAAATGGATGAAAAGAGGGGGTTTCATCCCTTTTGCTTATCCTTGTCTAGCGTACACGTTTTAACGAAGAATAGAGAGGGATAGATGCGCTACTGGACCAATGTTAAATTAAATTACTATATAGAATAAAAGTCGACGAAGAAGAAAGAGGCCAGTATAGATATATATAATCTCATCTCCAAAGAGAAAAGTGACAACGCAAGCGATTCAAGGGCACACAAGCTTGCACACTATGTAAGTACAGGAGGGGGGCTCAGGTGCGCACAATATACAACCACTCACTCTTTCAGTAACGAGGCGGAGACGAAATTGTCAGCATTTTTATGTCCTTTTTCATGGGATTTTAAAAGCTCCTCTCCCGCCTTCCTTCCTCTCTTCCTCTCGTTTCTTTCCTTCCGTTATTTATCTTCATTCGGTGTTGACTGTTGATCGTTCTCACTCTGTGTGACGTGTGTCTATGTCTTCCTCCTTAAAATCGTCCCACCGTGAATCGAATCACGACTTTTTCCGGACATCGTAAGTCACGAACAAAATCTTAGGGTGTTAAGACACATTTCTCACTCTTCTTTCGTCTAAAAGCCTATTTTAAACATACTGTTTTATTTGTTTTTTGTTTTTGTTTTTTTTTTTTTTTATATTTATGTATAATAATAACTCAGAAATTGTACGAATATTTTTCAAAGCTACACTGAGAAAAAAGTTTAGGTAATTAAACAGTCTATTGTTAACAATGGTGAGTACAAACTCATTTTGTAAATTTTACAATCCGAATTGTTAAATCATCATTCCACAGATTGTTGATTTACCTTTTTAACAAATCGGATTGTAAAATGAACAAAATGGTTAATTAAATCAACAAATGAGTTTGTACACTCACTATTTTTAACAGTAGACTGTTAAATTACCTAGATCTTTTATCCTGTGTACTGCTGTTAAATCATTCTAAATAGCCTTCCTAGTAAAACACTTATGATTATCCTCGCAGTTTTTTCGAGGAACACCAAGGAATTAACGAAATTGAAAGTATCGAAGAGCAGCGTTACAAATCTGACGTCCATTAAAGACTGGTTTGTCTAATGAATCGAATAAACCATAAGCAACAGATTATTGTAAATGATCATGTACAGGGTCGGTGTACATTAAATGCTTGGCTATCAATTTTTATTGCTCAGAATGAGTGAGATATCATGGCTTATGCAAGAAAATATCAACCCCGAAACATTTCTGAAGCAGAAAAACAAAGATTACTCTTTCCTAGCAAAATTCATTTTTCAATCCATCGTGCGCCGCCGTTCAAACATTCCGAGGGAGGGCTCATTAAAATACAAGGTGTGCTCTTTCCGGGTAAGCGGCACAGCGGCTGAATTCGAATTTCCTCTGAAGAGCGCACCTATCGTTTTACGGTCCCGCTCTCGGAGAACGCCTTCAATTGTAAGGATCGACAACACCGCGTTACAGTATGTACTGTGCACGAGACAAAACATATTTTATCTGTCGACGCGTTGCATGCAGTCCTCGTCGCTTGCCTCCTGCCTCCCCCTCCGCCCCCCAGCGCCGTGACGCGCCTGCCTATTTCTGCATGCAACCCGCGCGCCACGTTCTTGGATCCCCCATGGACCCCAGTCTGCACACTGCACCACCCACAACCCACATCCCCCGCGCGTACAGTGAACACCCCCTTGGAGAGAGTGAGCGACGTCTCAACTAAATCTTTTCCCATTAATTCTAAAACCTTCACTCCTCCCTCCGCGGATATACGACAGTATTATCACTGTGCCGGCGTTGCCGAGTGTCGGAATTTACTGTCAATTGAAGACGTCGCCAGTGGCGGTTCGGGAGATTTGACGGCGGTTTTCGTCATTTAACAAAAACTTGTACAACAGTTTAACATTTCTTGGAAGGTTTTGTGAAGATCGATTTTTTTTTTTTTTTTTTTTTTTTTTTTTTTTTTTTTTTAATGTTGATTGCAAATTAATTTGAGTTCATTGTTGTCATATTGCACGAACCGCCTCTTTATATGTAGACATTGTCCGCAGGAAAAGCTCGTGAACGGACCGGTTGCGTATTTTTGCTACGTCAAAATGGCACATTGATTCAAACGTAAAATTCTGCAAGGGGGGGGGGCTATACGGGCTTTTTAAAAACTTTAAATATTTTCACTGTGACTTAAGGAAATCAGTTCGAGGAATCGAACTTTACGCCTCCAAGACGAAGTAATGTTACACTCGTGCCTTCAATATTAACTACGACTAAAAATCGGGTCACCAGGACTTAAAAACCCACATAATCTATTTCGATATAGATTTTTCTTGTGAATTTTGAATAACTGAATCCATTTTGAAATTAATTTTTTCTCAATCGTAACGATTTCTTCATCTCCACCAATGTTGTCTCCTATTCGTCAAAAAATGATAATTAGAGCCTAAATATAAATTCCAAGTAGAAAACTGAAACTCCTAACAGAATTGGCGGCCAAAACTTTTTAATTAGCTTATTCGACTTCCGAAATTAATATAGAATATCAATGTTTGAAGTAAATGAAAAGAAGGCGTCAAGATAGGTGCATTTTTGACATTGCCTTCACCAGTAATCGATTGTTGCACGTAGACTCAAAAAGAAGGGAAAAACATTGTTGCCAAATTGCGCGAGACGCCTCTGGGAGGAGCACACGTCTTGTTTCTGGCGAAATGTCTTCGATTGTTTTGTAAAGATTGTGACAATATTTTATTTTTCTTCGGGATATAGATATTGTCATGGCAACGCACTAATCTCATACTGATTATCCTCCTCTGTCGCATATACCCATGGGTATTACCCATACACCCACCTGCTTCCTCACTCCGATAATTTTATCGATGTTCGTGGTTCGTAGGATATAGGTAGTAAAAGTTTCTCGGGGATGGGTTTAGTCGTATTATATGGAGCGCAAAGTTGCCAGATTAAGAATGAAAGTCTGAATATTTAACATACGTTCGAATTGGAATTAGATGGAGTCTTTCTTTAAATTTGGCAATCCTGTGGAATATAGGGACAGTGTTACCATCGAACGACCTAAGTTTTTCACCCGTTATATCGTTGTACATAAAGGGAAGCATTTGAGAGAGCTTACGCTAATCAAACCGTACTGATCTTGAGTCAGTAGCGAAACAGAGAGAAATTGTCTATGTCTCCTTTTTCTCCACTGAAACACTCCGTTTGTTAGACAAGGATAGACAAATGAACGAAACCTCCTATCTCTATCATTTGTCTACTTATACATTCAAAAGAAAAGTCAGAGAGATGGAGGAGATCATCGTTGAGCCACTATGTTTGAGTACAAGCCCCGCGAGCGTTTATCGGACCACACTAGACTTTGAGATACATGGAAATGGCGTTTGCGAAAAACTGTGCTATTCGTAAATATACGATATTTCGTCTTTCCAAGCTTTTAAAGGCATCTCTATTTAGGACGAATTTTCAGCGTTTGGTGCCGATTTCTGTCATCTGGGCCGATTTTTGTCTTGACCCTAAAGTTGCAAATTCTCGCTCCTAAATGGTCGGAGACTCCATCTAACGTTTTAGAGCAAGGACCGCGTCCTTCCGAAAAATATTTTTTGGGCCCAAAGTGAGCTATCGTGTCGACTAAATTGTCAAATTACAGGGGCCCAAAAAATGTTAGGGAAGGATGGGCTTTGGGATGTGCTTAAAGATGACGGATCTAACCTTACATTTCTTTAACGCAAACGCCAAACAGGGGCTGAAGTCACTTGACCCCACTTTCCATCCTTTTTCAACACATGCTTTTAGAATACGGGCAAAGAGAGGGGAAAGACAATTTCCTGGTCATGCGGCGCTGTGTAGAGGTGGTTGGGCAGTGGCGAGGCGTGCGATTTGGCAACGTCTCTTTTCCCCAATTAAAACACATTAGAAAGGTCGAAATACCCGTCATCGACGATGACTGGAGCGTTCGACTTTTTTGGTGAACTTGAATGGAGGAAATACATTGTTGCTTAATTTCACGCTTCGCCACTGTGGTTGGGGGATGAAGGAGGATCGTGACTTCCCAATTTTTAGGGGTCAAAGTGATTACCCTTGAAAAATCAACCGACTGGCTCTCCAGGCTCTCACTATAACGCACTCAATATCAATCTGAACCACAGGAATTCCCATCCATCCGTGTAACTCACCCGCACCCATCCTTCTGTTCTTCTCCTAGGTAAGGGTTGTGATTTCACACCGTTCTTACTGAAATTTGAACGAAGAACGAATCCTTATCTTTCTTTGTCCTAATCTAGTCCATCAGTAGTAGCAGAAAAGATTATACGATACAGTGCTTTCGTAAGTTTAACCAGAGACTGCGCGATTGATATTATCTTCCTCCTCACAGCTGGATTCTTGGGCGAAGAACGAAAAAAAAAAAAAAAAAAATCTGTTGATTTCTGTTTCTCCGCGTCTAATTCTTTTCGTGGAGGAGAATAAGAAATAATATAATGATAAAAAAGAATGAAGAAAATGGGAGAAAGTCATCCAACAGTGATAATTACTGTAATTGCAGGTCTGTGTGGGTGGTTGCCACCACTATCCCGCTGGGCAGAAAACGTAATCTGCGGATGTCTTTTTGTGGCCGTTTGAAAAAAAAAAAAAAATAAATAAAAAAGAAATACTTTTATTCTTTCCGTTCCGGAAGTTTTTCCACCGTCTCCCGGTATCATTCCAATTCCATAGCGCCCGTAGCTTACCTTACCCCCTCCCCTCCTCCACTCAATCGCTCCGGGGATGAAAAGTTCAGTTTCGGGGCTTTGAAAGCGCTCGGCGCGGCGCGGGCGCTACGGATCTCGTCTGTCCTGAATCATTGCATTCTCCTGGTCGTTCTTTTCAAACCCCTTTAAAAATGAAGTTAAAATGGTTTTTTAAACGTGACAGTTTCCTTGTTTTATCGCAGGAATGCAGTTGACATTAATCTCTTTTCCGGAGCGTGCATCTGGCAAAAGTTGCATTTTTTTATTATTTTTTTTTATCATTTAAACGCATGCAAAAGGTCGTATTTTTAGGGGTTTTTACTGTGCACCGAATACCTCGATCTTTTCTCTGGGTTTCGGTGGACAAAATATGGACATTATTTTATAGATTTAGATGGAAACGAAAAAAACAAAGTGAGGAAATAAGGAGAAAAAGAATGAATAAAAAAAAAATGAGGAAACTTGCCCTTTCTTTGCCCACTCGAAGCTTCATTAAATTCCTCTCCGTTTCATTTCGCTGCATGATGCATTGTTGCCCCCTTCCCCTCCCCCTCGCCCCATTTCTCCCCCCTTCCCGTCATCTCATCTCTCCGAGCTCCTTTATTTTAATTAAACTGGGCATTTTTAGCGTTTTCCCCGTCAGAACTGTCCGACCTTCCTTCCGCGAGGGAATATGTCAGTAATGATATGAAATGTTATGTTTCATTAATTTCACCCTTCCCTCTGTCCTCCCTCCCCTAGCTTATTTCATCCTCTTTCGTCCTTTCACGAAAACTTGATGAATTAAAATTTGACCTCGTAACCCTTTAGATTTGCCACACTTCACACTCGTATAGTTTATCAGATGCGACACGCTCGCATACTGTGTGGCAGCAACATATTTTCTGGGTTATAACCTGTGTAAAATAATCGATTTCTTGTGAGGCATCCTGCCTGCACTTGAATCGAATTTTTACGTAGACTTAAATGGCAAAAAAAAATGGTCGTCAAAATAATGTTCTCGTTTTACAGTCAGCAGATTAGATCCGAAGGCGGCTGTAGGTTGTAGGTATCATATAGGAAGCACTTACAATGCATGGAAACAATCGCAAACCTTAGATTGATAATCACTAAACGTTATTTTCAATGTCCAACAGTGTTTCTTTTTTAAAGTCACCAGTTTCGCATACTTATTTCATTCTATTATTCGAGTTTTTAGACGAAGTATTATATGAATGGACTTCTCGAGTTCTTGCTATAGGTTTTACCAGCGGCGGGCGCGGCGGCTCGTGCAATCTGGCAACCGTGCTTTTTTGCCGTTTAAATCTATTCAAAAATATCGATACTATAGGTGAGTCACGACGGCTTACAAAATAATCGACTATTTCACACAGTTTTCAATGGAGAAAATCCATTGTTGCCAAATCGCACGAACCGCTACTGGGTTTTACTGTAGCCAAATGTATTATTCTGATGTAAAATGCAGCGAAAGTAACGATGGGACCTGCATTTAAGAAGTCTGTAACTATCTCCTTTTATAGAGAAAACGTAACTCAAAGCTCAGGTGGACCACCTCTATATGTTTTCACTGTACGCAATACACTCCGTAAACAAAAGAACAGTACATTGAATTGAGTGCCGTCTTTCTCGCTCATAACTAGAACTTTTCCTCCTTAATTGGAACCACCGTGTTCCTCATCTCAAAATTTGTAGGAATCCTTCTCTCCTGTTTGAAACCAAGTGCAACAAATTGTTCGAATTCGTATACACAGAAAAAACAGAAAAAAAAAATGCTGGGGTAGCGCTAGAGGCAACACCCAGCAAAATACTTTAGTAGAGCTAACCAAAGGTTTTGTACGCCTAACTAAAGAGGTTTGGATGGGTGAACCGAAGATTTGGTTGGCTATAAGGTAAAGTCTTTTGCTGGGTTATTTTCAACCAAAAGTTTTGTCAGCACTCTACGAAAGAGTTTTTTTTCCTGTTTTTTTCTCTGTAGGTTATGTTATTTTGTTCGGGGGTGCGAAACGTAGTGCATTCATCTGAACTTTCAGCTTTTATATACTTTCCTCTGCGGGCTGTGGAGTTTCACGCTTCTCTCTCATAGTTATTTTTCGCAGCATCTTAGATCAGAATTGATAGTCCATTTGCCTACAGTAAAACCTCGCAAAGAGTTCCATTGCCGTGTTTTAAAATCCTTGGCCTCTCGCTAGGGAATCGGATAATCCCTCCGCTGCTGCTTTTGCTTCAAAGCTGGAGAAGAGCGAGCGAAATTATTATACAGCCATAGGAAAGCGCTATAAGGGAATGTTACTCGCGCAAAGTGCGTTCCTCGCAAGTTTTTATCTTAATTCTAATTTTCGCGCGCAATGTAAAATTGAATTAACGGATTCCGAAAAAGAATTATTGCGTCGAGAGAAGCCCGCAGTCTTGGTGTTGAAAAACAAGAGTTTTTAATTGTTTCTTCGGGGAGACCCGTGGAGTTACTTTGGGGGGAAGGGGGGGGGGGAGCTCGAAGAATGACGCGGTATAAATCTTGCGCGGAAAAGAAACTTGTCGAGTGATTCGGCGTGGATTGCCCATGTAAGTGCAATAGGGCTCGGGGGGGGGGGGGGGGGGTGAGGAAGGCACTGCGTTACAGGGAGGGGGAGGGGAGAGCCTGTGGAACAACAGTGCAAGGATGGGGGGAGGTGTATGAAAAGGGGGAGGGGTGGGAATAATTTCGCAAATTTGGAAGATACTCCAAATTAACTCGCGGGAAACTTCAGAAAGCTGCGTGTTTCAATTTGATTCGCTATGCTTGCAACGCGGTTGATGCGATTTCGCGCGGTTTCCTTGCATCTCTTGCATCTTTGCTATTCGCGAGTCTTGAATTTAACTCGTATTTATTCAGTTTGCCTCTATAGACATTTCCATACCCAATTGAGAATCATAACAGTCCCTGAAAACTTTTTCATAAATAATTCACCGAGGAATCTGACAGTTTATTTTCATTTTTTTTTTTTTTTTTTTGCGGGAAAGAAGAAAGATAAACAAATCTGATCGAAGTATATTTTTGTGAATGGAGCCTCGGGTTATTCATTCTTAGAGTAGCTTTGTTATTTTTAGAGATTCTATAGAAAAAAAAAATAATGAAAAAATAAAAAATATTGTTCGATTGTTTCCACATTTTGTTATATAAATAAGCTTTTATTGCAGGGTAAAACACTGAATATACGGCAACCCTATAGTTATGCACAAATCGAGCTTTTTACATTTTGGGTCATTTATTGGTAGAAAACCATGAAAAATCTTTAAGGCCTGTTATCTATCGTTCTAAAATTGATTTTACAAGCTTCTGCGCAAACGGACCTTAATTTTAATTGTTTCAGTTCGGATGATTGCAATGAGACCTTTCTTTGGGAGCTGCTATACGTTCAAGAGCCCCGATTTCTATAGTTCAAACCGTAATCTTTGAAATCAATATCTGATCGCGCGAAACCATCAGAAACCAGTTATTGAACGATAGATTTTACAGGTCTTGAAGATATTCTCAATATTTTCTGCCCAAAATTACCCAAAATTCGATTTTAATTGTGGCTCCAAAAGCTTTCGTACATTTTATCTTATTATAATAAGAGGAACTTGGTATTTCTTTCTATGTATCCATTTGAATATATAACAAGACTTCAGCCCTTATCTTCTATTTCTATCTTTTTTTAAACATATTTTTTTTTATATATTTTTTTTATATATTTTTTTTTGTTTTTTTTGTTTTTTTTTTGTTTGTTTTGTTTTTTGTTTTTTTTTTTGTTTGTTTTGTTTTGTTTTTTTTTTAATTCTTATTAACGAGCGTTTTATCCATAGATATGGCAACATCAAAGCTATACGGAAATACCGGCGTAAATCTCCGAGTCGTACTTAATTAGTGTGAAATCTGGCCCATTCGCGAAAGAAGTAACCAAAGAAGCTTTTTTTTCTTCGACCGAGAAGGAAACTTTCTTTTTCTTTTTTTTCTTCAATTCACCCTTCAGCGGGCATTCCTTTCCCCACTCCTCCTACCCATGCTATAGCGAACTCTATCCTGCTCCTTACTGTATTCCACCCTTTCTTGCGTCCCTTTTTCCTGCCAGCCTGTCTGTCTTTCTGTCTGTAGGGCTAATTATGAAAGTTCTTTTTTCTAAGTTTAATTTTGGAAGACAGAGGGCGTATTGTCTGTTTCCGAGTCCGTAAGGGGTTTGGCATCCGCTGTTGTTTAATATCGTTGCGCGAGGCGCTTGCGGGGGAGAAAAAAGAGGGGGTGTAGGAAAATATTTCTTCGGATTGAAGAATAAAAAGAAAAGCGGAAATATCTGATAAAACGTCGCCTTTAATTCGTCGACTGAATTTTTGAAACATTGCTTCGGATGAAGGTTCCTTCAAGGAGCGCTGTGCCATAAGAGCGCCTGAGATCGCTAGTGTATGCAACACCATACGCTGCTATACGTGTATACATAAAGGGGCTCTTGCAAACTCTTACCCCAGGGCCCAGGTGATTGAAGAGTTGATTCTTGCATTAAAACCTGTAAAAATGACAGTGCTGAGTACACTATAAACACAAAATTCACTCTCAGAATCGAGCTTAATGGCGGGGCTACGCAGGTACCATGGAAGATTCCTATCTAATTTGAGAGATATCGCTGTGTTTCCGTAGAGAAAAAGACAAATTAGACAGGGATCTCCCATGAGCCCGGAGTATAGTTCCGCCATTAAGACCTTGCCGTTACAGCTCTTTCCTGAGTTAACTACTGAATTCCAGACTTTTTTTGTGTGATTTTGGTGATTTCCGCTGGTTTTTACATCAGATTTTACTACTCATTTGCGGACATCAAAAGTCTGCAAGAGCCCCATTTATTATTATAGTTTTGCTCAACTAATTAACGGGCGTTTTTTTCTATTTGATTCTATTCTATTTATATTATTTATTGTGGACTAGTGTTTGAGATATGTGGTGAAAATCTATAGTTTGCTCTCTCTGATAACCTCCCTCCCCCTCCCCTCCTCCTACACCCAGAACTCACCACCAGGGAAAAACTGTTCTAGTGAAACATTGGCAGTGACGGAGCGTGCAATCTGACAACGTTGCACTTAATTCTTTTGTACTCAAGTAACACATAGTGCACAGTGCACTGCACCCTCATATGTCGACCTCTTTATAACTTTTAATGGGCTGAATGCAATGTTGCCGTATTTCACGCGCCGCCACTGAACACTGACTGCAGGGCTCACAATCTCACATCAGGGGTTTCAGGGGTTAAAGAAAATAAAGTGCATGCAACAAGATCTATTGTTTGGGCATTATTCGACCTTGAATATTGTCGTAGGTTTAAAACCTACCACGCATTACCATTTTTGCGTATCCAGCGTGATTCTCCAAGGGTTCAGAGGGGGAGGGAGGTAGGGAGAAGTCTGTTTATAAATGAACCTTCGAAATTTTCCCCCTTCTGGGAAGAATAAAAATATGCGGATGGAGTGGCAATGAAAATGCTAATAAGACGCGTTGAAGTAAAAAATTAGAGACTATATTTCGAATGAATCCCGTCTCCATAACCTCCTCGAGTCAGGAGCATTTCTCGGTATTTTTAAATTGCCACTCGTTTTTTTTTTTTTTTTTTTTTTTTTTTTTTTTATTCGAATGAAAAATACCGCACCCTATTATTTCTATTTTTCATAAACAAACCCTTATTTTTTTTTTCTCACCATTCCGAGACCCAAACAAGTCTCGTGCGCACACTTGTAAGTGCCTTGATGCGTTGAAAGAAAAGAATTGAACTCTAAATAGCTCCTTCTAAATGGAACAAAGTGGGCTCGATGAAACTACTGATGGTTTTAAAATGACACGACCAAATATGCATTCAAGATTTCGAGACTATTTTCAGTATGTGTTGCCCTTTTTTTTAAGAAAGGAAGGATGACATTTTTCCATTAAATGAGAGGTTTTGTTTTCCCCCGAACCGAATAACAAAATATGCTCTGAATATGTGCACTACGTACAGTGCCCTCCAAATCACATTTTAAACACGCTTTTCCCTCCGATTTTGTTATGTATTATTATGTATTACAAGAGAGAGCGATAAATTGAGATAGGATCTCTGGCATGAAAATATTCAAAAAACACGACGGAAAATAAAGCTGAAAAGAAGTTTTGTCTAATGATAACTCAAATCTCCCATTAAAAATATCAACAGTCTAAGATGAATACGTCGAGTTCTTCAAAAGCTCGATTATTAGAAAATGAATGCGTCTAAAAATGTTTTCGGGGAGACGAGGGCCAGGTCTTGCAGCGTGTTTATGCGAGCTTTCGTATACCTAGAGGCTACTCCTCTGAATCAGACTAAGACTTTCTTTGACTCACAGACAAATTCAGACCAAGAAGTAAAGAAAATGTAAGAAATCCTACGGAGAGAGGGGAGAGAGGGAGGGAGAGAGATAGATAGAGAGAGAGAGAGAGAGAGAGAGAGAGAGAGAGAGAGAGAGAGAGAGAGAGAGAGAGAGAGAGAGAGAGAGAGAGAGAGAGAGAGAGAGAGAGAGAGAGAGAGAGAAGCTATGCAAAACTCTTCGTATTTTGCCTTCGTTAAAGAATTTCAAAAAGGGCAACGGGAAATGAAGCTTTTCACAGTTCATTCGTGACGCTTCTTTTCAAGGAGAATCGAATCAATGAGCTCCAAGGCTGCCGTCAAAGCGCTTTTCATCTTTTCAAATTATCTTTGACTAATCAACAGGACTGCTGAATGGAGCTTTTTCCTTTCCGTTATTCCTGTTTTATTTCTTTTCCTCCTGACGATATTTTTAACAGATACCAACAAACGAACGCTTCATTTCAAGTTATCAACGAATGGACGTCAAAAGACGCTAAAGGGAGTTTTGCCATGCACACAAAAAAAAATAAAGAAAAAAAATGGATAGTGTAAAGCATTTCAAAGGGTCAAAAGAGCCACAAGGAAGTTGGAAGATCTCTTTATTTAAGCCCTTGGTTGTATCAATGATTATTTCAGTTTCATGATACATTTCTTAGTACCTAGTGAGAAAATCTAAAACATGGTTGTGCAAAAGTAAAATTCAACATTCAGCGAAACGTTGAAAACTGGAACTTTCCGATTATTGATAAACAAATCCCTCACTTCCTTTCAGCGGAATGAGCTTCGATGAAGCCGAGGAAGGAGGCACATCTGGCACATAAGGAAAAAAGTGGGCCCTATATTTCCTTAAAAATTGCGTCTTTTTGCACCGGGAAGGATCGGAAAGGTACAGGCAGACGGTGAATCGACTTGCATCCTGAAGTAAGCTCAAAGCTGTCTTGGTCAATTTTAAGCCACCCGCTCCGATTTGGATGGGGGGGGGGGCGTTCTGATCCTTTCCAAGGCCCCATATCCTTCACCCACTATAAGCCACCCATGCCACTAACACGGAATATGAAAGTGGGATACATTGTTATTCCGGAGTGATGCGGGGGTAATACTGGCGAATCCAGGAATTGTGCCTCTCTCTCTTATATTTGCCCAAATATGAAGGGGCAATCACGTGACTTTCACCTCTATTTCTATCCTTTTCCAACGCTTGCCTTCAAATAGGAGGAGAGAGAGACGGAGAGGGGGAGAGAGAGAGAGAGAGAGAGAGAGAGAGAGAGAGAGAGAGAGAGAGAGAGAGAGAGAGAGAGAATAAAAGACCAATGGACCAATTTCACACGATTTTTTTATTGTCTTATCTTAAAGTACTACATGAGCTGAGTGAGAGGTATTTTTTACAATTTTTTTCGGGTACTGGATCATGGAGGAAAACAGGTTTAAAGTTGTGGAAACTAGGTGTCCCATGACGTCATCGTATAGGTTTTCCCATTTAAACACATGTATTCTCGTCGATTTGAATAAAGCGCCGCGTTTCTCAGGAACCGCTTGTCCAAAAAGAAAACCAAAAATATCCCTGTTCTCAGTTCACCGGGTACTTTCAGTTTTCCAACTAAATCAATCAATTTTCAGACTCATGCAATTGATCCATCCTTGGATCCGCCCGGGGGTGGGGGTTTAACTTTGTAAAGTAGTTTTGCACTGCTATGTCCACTTTTGCAATGGAGTTATCATTTGTTTTTTTTTGTTGTTGTTTTTTTCCCCCAGTTCTCTCAAATGCGGCGCCGTATACTGTAACTTGAATTGTTTCATTTTCAGCCAAACCCCTTGTATTCGGGTTCTCGGAATTATCGGGAGGTTTTTGAAGAATTTCATTTATTTTCCTTGGAGTTGCAAAATACATTTGAAGCTCAGCTTAAAAGTTATTTTATTCTTAAGTGCGCAAGTCTATCGTCAGTTAATTTCATCCGACCCCGTTTTTGGTTCTCAAAAGTCATCTATAGCGACCGGCAATACCGCCGCTTCCACCGTGCCTTCCGAAGGACTTCCTTATTACATTCTCTCCTCTCCCCCCCCCCTTTCCCACCTCTCCCTCCCCGTTCCCCCGACCACACCTTAAGCATCCATCCCTTTTTCACTGTGGAATGCTTTGCTCTGTTCAACCCCCGCATATTTATTACATATTAGTTCCCCGTTTATCATAATATCTAGAGGGCAATTCCTTCTTCGCTATATCTTCTCTACACGCAAAGCTTCCATTCAGGCCAACAGAGGAACCAATTGCGAACCATATTTTACTATCAGGTTTTCAGGTTCAGGCTCAAATCCGAGGTTTTGAACTTTTGTGAGAACAATAAACATCAAAGCAGATCAAATACTTCTCTTTCAATTGGAATGCATTGGTAAATATTCGTTCTTAAGGTCAGCAATTCATTTTGTACAAAGACTGTCCCAAAATGACTGCGACTGTCTCTTGTACGGGCGTTTTTCGCATCCTAGCGATACCTACAACAACGGTTTAAGGTTGTAGTCCATCTCATTAGCTTTTGAATTAGCCCAAAAACAATGAATTTGGTCAAAAATTGGCCGACTGACGAAGTTTTTTCGGAAATGTGTTTGAAAAGACCCTCCAGAAAATGTTGACAAATTTATTTTGCAAAAATAACATTTTGTTTGCCTATTTTTTTTTACAATATTTTTTTTCATGGACTTACGAAAAGTCAAAAGCTTCTTAGTCCTCATCAGATGATGCCTTTACCGATTCTTTCTCACAGTAGCAGACAAGCCGCGGTAAAAACAATGACGGGTCGCGTGACGTTGCTCTTGTTTCATATCTGAAATATCGAAAAAATCCGGTTTCACAATTGCGTCCCGCAAATTTGGCTGCCACGGGCTAACTACTAGTTCTACTACTTCCTAGGTTGACACATCGTTGTGCTTTTGGTAATCAGTGGCGAGGCGTGCAATTTGGCAACGTTCCTGTTTCCCCATTTAAACACATTAGAAAGGTCGAAATGCCTGGTAGTCTTTGTTAGGTCAACCTAACCTCCAATACCCGTTGGCTTCACTACCTGTTTTAAAAGTAATGCGTGAATTTTATTCTGTTCTGAACACATTTTTATCAATTTCTAATTCAAATTTCATCAGTACAAGCTAAAAATGGCGAAAGTTTCCTCAAAGCTGGGCAGCAGTGAAGGTGGTTCCAAAATGCCGAAACGCCGATGACTGAAGCGTTCGACCGTTTTGGTGAATTTAAATGGAGAAACTACATTCTTGCCAAAGTTCACGCCTCGCCACTGTTGGTAGGTAATAATATTAGAATTGAGGCTTTTTTCCTCTTCAACGTACCTAGTGGATGTTGGGATTTGTCTAGCTCTCTCTTTGCGTGCTTGAAAATATATGTTAGAAAAAAGCAAGAAGAACAGATCCAATAGTAGTTAATACTTGTTTCTATTTTCTTTGAAAAGCGAAAATTCCAGCTGCAATTTTGAAACCTTGAGAGGATTCGGTTCGGGGTCTTTTTGTTACCGGGAAGGCCCAAATCCAAGCTCCGCGCATTAGACGTTGAACAATGCTTTAAATCACGGACGTAATGAAAAATTGATTGGGCGAATAGGGTCAGGACACTAAACGGTTAATCGCTTGGCAGGCGGAGGAGTTTTCAACAGAAATTCCTCTGTTAGCTGAGGGTGATGGGAGCGGGGAGGGGTAGGGGGAGCCAAGCGGGAGGGCTTCACAATAGGGGCGTCCTTAAGGCTGGAATTTTGAAGCACATGTGACGTAGCGAAGAAAAAATACTGAAGCAGCTTTTCACACCCCTCGCGGAAAACTTTATGACGCCCCCCCCCCTCTTCTCTTTCATTTCCTCCTCGCACCGCTTGCAGCTTTAGCACGCACCAATGTTGCAAAGTTGCACGAGGGGAGAAAAAAAAATCACCTTGATTAGTTGTCGATTGAAACAGAAGTGACATGTTTTTTCTAAAGCAATCAAAATGCACTAATGAAAAACGGTTTCTATTTATTTCTCTCTTTAATGAAAATATTTCCTCTCAAATCGGTTAAAAATCTGCTCGTTGCATAATTATGTCAGTAATAGATTGTAATAATAATGTGATGTTCCTTGTTGGTGTGGTGCCAGCCAGGCCCGCTGCAGTTATGACGCATTTAGAGGTGAATTGACTAATAAACTGTTTGAGTATCAAACGACGTATGATATCGATTGGCGTCCGAGACCTCTGGTTCTAAACAAATTCTGAATCTGAATGAAACTCTTCTTTCTTCAGTGGAGTTTTCTCTTAAGCGCATTTCCGAACAACAATTCCGCCCAATTAAATCAAGAAATCAATGCGACCATTTAACCTAACCTAGGTCTCCAAAAATGCTTATAAATATACACGGAAAAAAGACTGGTAGAATTTACCATCCGCGTAGCTGATTTTGGAGTCTGCCATCAAGTATGGTACACGGAAAAAAAAAAAAATCGGTTATAAGAACTGAACTTCGGCTCATATGGAACTCCGAAGTGTTCGATTACGGTTGCAGTAACCAAAGTTTTCGGTTGTGAGTACCGAACTTCAGTTAGGAGTACCGAAGGTTTCGGTGAGTGTGACTAATACTATGACACATTTCGTTCCTACTGAACCACTTCGGTACTCCTAACTGAAGTTCGGTACTCACAACTGAAAACTTCGGTTACTGGAACCAAACACCCTCGGTGTTCCATATGAACCGAAGTTTTTTTCTCCGTGTAAATTTCACCAGATTGTGGTAAAATTTACCAACATTTTACCTTAATTTACCAACGTTGCATTTACCATATTATGGTGAAATTTACCGTACTTGCTATAGCAGACGCTAAAATCAGCTATATATGCAGATGGTAAATTCTACCAGCCTTTTTTTTTTTTTTTTTTTTTTTTTTTTTCTTTTTTTCGTGTACCTGGTTCCACGAATAAAATTGCTGAAATTGACAAGATAAAAGGAGATTGAACAGTGCATTAGTAGGTTATAATCACCCTAATGTGACTGCTCACTGCTGTTGGGGAATTTGTGGGAATTCGGGCTATTCAAACTTACAAACGCATGACTTGATTATCTGAAAATATCCTTTCGATTCCAACAGTTCTTGCCGTGGAACCATGCATTATCAAGCATTTTTGAGGTCGTAAAATTCTTCGTTGCGGAAAAAATAGAATTTATTTTTTGAAGTAATAGGCGACATTTCCGTTCAGTTTTATTAGTTTCGTATGGGATTCGATTAAAATGGCAACTGTGTAGCGTGCAGTCTTCCCACGCACAATAAATCCAGCGACAACAAATGGTGTTGAAAGATGCGAAGATGGTTATCGGGGGAGGGGTGAAAGTGTAAGCTGCTGCAGCGTGGAGAGAGGGTGCCACTGCCAATGAGCTTACGGCTCACGCTCACACGCTGGCTCTTTAACGGTGGCATGGCGTGGCGTGGCCGCGTTGCGTACTTGCATTTTTCTGGAGCGTACTTACTTGACTATCGTTGAACGCACCTACCCTTCAATCGAACGATTCGTTTAATGAACGATCAACTTCAACGCCGCGTGTAAATCGAATCAATTATCGTTACCATTATTCGGAAAAAGTACGGGTTTTGCATTTGTTCTTGTTCTTCTTTTTGTTTTTGTTTTTTGTTTTCGTTTTTTTGCAACAACGGATTGCTCTGGTTTTAAACTTCACATTTGAATTGATGAAGGTGGAAGGACCGGGGGGGGGGGGGTTACGGTTAATGGGCCTCCGTCAGTGGCGACTTATGCAATATGGCAACAACGTTTTCTCTCCCTTTAAACCTTTGTAAAATAATCGATCTTCATGAGATGCAATTAAACCCCCAAGATATGGATACTTTTGTATAGGTTTAAATGGCCCGTAAGCATGGTTGCCTAGTTGCACGGGCCGCCACTGGCCTTCGTAGATCAAGGCGAATCCGCAGGAATTTGTCCTTCTCTCATTCTCTCCATATTTGTCTATATTTAAATCCCCCTCCTTTCATCAATTAATTGTCATTCTTACTTTCACCATGGTCATCATCATCTGTATTTCATACAAACATATGTATCAATAAGAAAAAAAAAAAAAAAAAAACGAACTGTTTAAAAATATATAAAATGTAAGTATGTATTTTATACAAAGTCTTAAGCTATTTAACCACAGGAAAAACAAAATTTTTGTACATAAAATTTGTTTAGTCGTGCGCTAATAAAATGTTAAAAAAAAAAAAAAAAAAAAAAAAAAAAAAAAACCTTTCTCTCTCTTTTCGCATTTAAATGCGTTGAGTGTTAGGAAAGGGAAAAGGAAGGAGGAAAAGTCACGTGACTGCTCCTATTCCGTCCTTTTCTATCACACGCGTTCAAAACGGCGAAGAAAGAGAGAAAACCAATTATACCCTTGTTGCACCGTAGATCTAGCAACTCTGCAGGCGCACAGTGTTTTGAATCCGGCGCGGCGCGGACATTGGGCCAAAAATCGAAGTCGTGTTTTTAGAGTCAAAACATGACTAAATCTTCAGTTTAGTATCCTGTGCACCCCATTTCACCATAATTTTGGCTTATAATTCGTTTTTTGATACTTTTGTAAGCTCTCAAAATATCACTTTCGGCAGGTTCCGATTTCTTCTTAAACCATGCTCCGAATGTATGGGTGTTTTCTTTGTTTATATTCAAAATTTTGTAAAAATGAAATACACCATTTTATTTAGCGTACTTTCAGCTTTAAAATGAGCTATATGAAGTTAAACTTGTCTACTTTTACGACCTTGATAAGCTTGTTCAAAGAGTTGAGGAAAAATTTACAGTTTTTCAACTTTAGGCAGAGCTATAAAAAAAGCCTTAAATTGCCTTAAGAAACGGTTTTCAGGGAGTGATAGAGTAATATCTAGAGAACAACATATCCAAAAATTGGCTGCGACTTTTTGCGACTCTTGGAGAAATCTTAATTTTTGTAAGTCGACCTCCGTAAAATTAACTACGTTTTTCTCTCGCTGCGCAAGTAACTGTCTCACTTCTAGGCCGAGCGGCAGGGGCTGCTTATCTGTAGGACGCGCGCCACAAGTACCTACGTTCACTGGCTGGTCGAATGGCTAGTGTTTTTGCCTTGCGCGCATTCAACCGGGGTTCAAATCACAATGCCTGTGAATTTTTTTTTCGGCTTGCTCAAATGTTTTGTTTAAATTCCCTTTTCCCTTCCATCGAAGATACTTTTTTCCACTATTTTCATTGCCTACAGATGATGGTAACTTTTCATAATAGAAATATAAATGTAGTAAAAACCTAAATTTTCGAATTTTCGAGTTATTCTTGATGAGGCATTTAATGTTCCAATTTTATCTCATTTTCACTGACCTGAGCTCATTACAAGCGCTTTTGCAGAGCTTTTACTGATAGAAAGAGTCTGGTCTGGGGGAGGAGGGGGTTTTTATTTCGTGCGTTTATAATGGAAGAAATTAGAAAACCTTCATTCTCGGATCTGTAAAATCAGTAATAAGTGTCGCAGTCGCGCGTAGCGAGCTATTTGGCAACATTGCAGTTTGTCCATTTAAACCCATTAAAAGATCGAAGTTTCGGGTATTCGGTGAACGCCTTTGCATTCGACCTTTTACACGGGTTTAAATGGACAAAATACAACGTTGCCAATTTGCACGCTACGCCAATGAAGTGTAGCCGATGTCAAAGTCATCGGTAAATCCGATCGATTACTGGCAAAGAGAACATCAATATTACTCGATGCTTATTGTTTTTTGCTATTCCGGAACTTGTCTCTACATCCGACCGTTTCGTAGGTCAATGACCGCGCTACAGATCGCCTTATCAATTTTGCACCTCTTCGATCGATCTTTCTGTAGAAAAAAAAATCTTATAAAAAAAAAAAATGAAATATTAATGAAATAAGTAAGTTGAAACTTAATAAAAAAAAAAAAAAAAAAAAAATCTTGAAAACTGACCATTGTGCGGCGGTAGAGCATTAATTCTGTGTTTCCCATGGTAAACCAGGAAAAAAGATAAATTTGTACGTTGTAATTGCCTTGTATGACATTTTTTTTTCCCGCTTTCTTTCACATTTTTTAATATTTGTCCACGATTTACTTAAAAAATAACCACTGTGCGACAATTTCGACCCTTCCTATGAATTTCTCGTACCCAACTACGTAGGGTGGCATGGGTTTGATTATATTTTCAAGCGCTATAGTAGAGTTATAAGCCAATGTCCGCCGGTCCTCCTTTTCAAAACACTATGTGAGGCGCGGCGCTTGATGGTGTGGAGCTTTCACCCTCTGCCTCTCCCTCTCGCGCTTTGATCAATTCCTTGATGTTTAGCGACCCAGGTGATTGTACCGAACGCTGGCGCCCCTCCCCTCCCCTCCCCTTTCCTAATACTGATTCGTAATAATATTTATACGTATTACGAACGGATGGAACGCCGCGTCATCGGTAGCGTCATCGGGGATATCCCAGATACCCTTTTCTCCCCCACCCCACCACCCTCAATTCCCCCTCCCGACAAAAGCTTGTATTCAGGATGATTAACTCGTTTTGTCCTAGCGTAAACTTGAAGGATTCGGGCGTATAAATCGCCACCGTTTCGCTAAAAGGAAGGGGGGGAGGAAGGCTGTTCATTGTCCCCTCGGTATTTTGTAGGTAAGCGTTTATGGTCGGGCAGAGTCGATGTGTGCGATTTGAAATATGATTGATGGCTGGCGTGTGAAATGATGCGTTTTAATGAATTTCAAGTTGAGAGCGTATAGTTTCACCTCATTTATATACGCGAGCTGTGACCACATGCAGATTAGCCGTAAGTGTTCCGAATCCGACTATAGATTTCTCACTCGTTTGGGGATTATTAATCAAAGGCTCGTCCAGGAATGTGTTTGATGTGGATAGAAGCAGCGTTCTTTTGTATTAGTTCTTGTTTAAAAGAAAGAAGGAAACAAAAAACAAAAAAAACCAAAATTTAACGAAATCGTAAGTGGTCCGTAAGAATGCTGCGTTGGCAATCAGAGAAAATTTTACGCAGTGAAAAATTGAGGAAAACACTTTGAAATCATTATAGTTTTGCACACTTGAAAAGGTGCAAAGTAGTGCAACGACAAGTGACTGACTGTAATACGTTCTTTTTGTCTAGACTTAAAATAAAAACGCTTTAAAATCAGGATATTTACCGACACACACACACTCTCTGTTTTACACGGCCTTTTTACAAATAATGCTTCAATGGGGCTCTTGCAAACTTTTGCTACAGGTTATTGGAGAGTTGAATTCATTAAAAAAAAAAAATTAATAAAAATGGAAATTAAATTCCAAAACTAGACAAATGGATTAATACAATGAAAGTAAAAACATAAAGTTCATAACAAGATGATAGAAAAGAATTGGAAAAGCGAACAAAAACAAACACACAAACAAACAAACAAACAAACGAGGAAGCAAACTAAAAACAAAATGAGAACAACTTTCCCATCAGATGCTGTCCCGCCGAAAATTGAAAACAAAACAAACAAAGAAAACCCATAAAAATCAAACAAACTAAACTATAAATAAAATAAACAAAAACAAAAACAAAAAAAAAACAAGGAACAAAAAAAAAAAAAATTGTGAAAAAACTTTCTCATCAGGTGCTGTCGCTCCGAAAACTGATAAAAAAAAAAAAAAAAAAAAAAAAAAAAAAAAAAAAAAACCCAAACAACGAAAATAAATCGGATCAGGTGCTGTCGGATGATTTCAAAAGCTAGCAAATAAAAGGAAAGAGGAAAAAGTTTAAAAAGATAAATAAATTAGATCAGGTGCTGTCGGTTTGTTTTGAAAGTTCAAGATGCAAGTCAAAATGAGCGACAGTCTGGGGGGACCAATAAACCTTACCTTTCCGTTTCTACATCTTCTTCCATGTGTCAAACGTAAGGTTTATTGGTCCCCCCAGACTGTCGCTCATTTTGACTTGCATCTTGAACTTTCAAACAAACCGACAGCACCTGATCTAATTTATTTATCTTTTTAAACTTTTTCCTCTTTCCTTTTATTTGCTAGCTTTTGAAATCATCCGACAGCACCTGATCCGATTTATTTTTCGTTGTTTGGGTTTTTTTTTTTTTTTTTTTTTTTTTTTTTTTTTTTTTTTTTTTATCAGTTTTCGGAGCGACAGCACCTGATGAGAAAGTTTTTCACAATTTTTTTTTTTTTTGTTCCTTGTTTTTTTTTGTTTTTGTTTTTTTTTATTTTATTTATAGTTTAGTTTGTTTGATTTTTATGGGTTTTCTTTGTTTGTTTTGTTTTCAATTTTCGGCGGGACAGCATCTGATGGGAAAGTTTGTTCTCATTTTTGTTTTTAGTTTTGCTTCCTCGTTTGTTTGTTTGTTGTTGTGTGTGTTTGTTTGTTTGTTCGCTTTTCCAATTTCTTTTCCTATCATCTTGTTATGAACTTTATGTTTTTACTTTCATTGTATTAATCCATTTGTCTAGTTTTGGAATTTAATTTCCATTTTTATTAATTTTTTAATCCTCTAATCAAGTTAATTATGGATTAGTGATGTTCGAGTCCGGAAAATTTTTCAAATAGTATCACGCTAGAAGATTTTCTGCAATGGAACCGAATTACTGGTTGCGAGAAACCATCAAATTCAGATACTGATTGATTCGGTTTCACATGTTGGAATGGTTAGGAATGCGCGGATTTGATGGGCCCACCTCAATCAGCCCGCTAGAAGTTGGAAGAAGAACGGAGAGTTGGGGCCGAATTTTAACACGCAAATAAAACTTTCCTCCAACCTTCCTCCACTCGAAATTTCCTCCACTCGACTTATCCTCGACTCCAGTTTTCCTCCGCCTCGACTCGACTTCGAGTTTTATGGTCCAATTTTGACACCTTCCTCCAAACCTTCCTCCAACCTCCCTCCACTCGAGTTTTCCTCCACTCAAAGATTTCCTTGAAAACGACGCTGGAGGAAGTTTCAAGGAAAACTATAAAGATGGCCGCCCGTTTGAAAGAAGAACGAAATAGATTATTCTAAAAGCGAATAACTATTAACAATTCGCGCCGCAATTTGAATTTTTATTTTCTTTAGCGCTCGTTGTAACTATATCCGCTAGAGGTCAGTGCTGAGAAAGAAGCGGAAAAAGAGAATTGAAGAGAATCGGCAACTAGGCAAGAACTGCGTCACTCGGCGTTCTTTCTTGTGTTTTGTATGAAAACTTTGCTGTGAATACGGTGTCATGTTATTCCGTGTAAATTCCTTTTTAAAGTGATTATTTTGCCAGTATTATTCTTTTTAAATCATTCCAGTGCTCCAATATACTCTCGGTTTCATCTTCTCGAAGTACCTATTTACCTATCGGAATTATAGTTTAATCTTGTGAGTGAATCGGAGCTGTCGATCGTGCTGTTGAGTCCAATGGGACATTCCTTTAATATTTTGGTGTTCATGTCTTTATTGCAATACTTACGGCTACTTTATTCTTTTTCTTAAGTGTACATAACCAGCAGGACCTAATTAGTTGTCCTTTTTCATGACGTTTTGCTTTATTAAACCCTTCTGGAAACGTGAAGTTTAGTTTGTAGCTTCGATTCATCGGTGTGTTTTGATTTCAATGGTTTTGAGGTTTGATAAGTAATGATATCCTACTTTATTGATGACTTCTACTGTCTGTTGTCTCCCTTTTAAAAAATGTTTCCAAAGGACCTTATAAGACCTGTTCATTGCACACCCTCCGGGTTCCCCAATTTCTTGTGCCAGGTCCATGAAAGGGGTGGCAGGGAGAATCATTACAGCTTGTTACAGAGGTGTAAGCGAACCCCAGCCAATAATCATTGCGATTTTTCCATTTTAGTTCTCTCTAATGCAAAAAAAACTGCTCAAAACTCTCCTGTCTTGGTTTCAAAGTGTTTTTTCGGAAATAGTTTAGTATAAGGGCCGCTGTACTTTCTGATCTATCATAGCCTAACCTTATCTAACCTAACTTCACAGGAGTAATGGTTGAGTGGGGGATAGCGGCCCTTATACAAAACTATAGCCGTTCTTTCATGTTAATTCAGAGCTCAAATTCATTTTCATCTTTTTTCATCATGCAATAGGAGAAGTTAAGTTGGAAAATTTCCCTAGATTTTTGGTGGGGATACGCCTACCTTTCTGAAACATGCTGTACCAGGAAGTTTGATACGTTTTTTACTTTGTAAAATTTAAAAGATGTTGTATTCAGTAAAGCAGTACATCATTTTACCCAATGAAATTTCTACATCCATAAAATAACCTGTAAGTAAGTGCTCAGAACTTAACTCAAATTTGATCATAAAACCGTAAGAAATTCAATGTGTGACATCAGCCATAACCCCGGAGCATTTTTTAATATGATGAAGTATGAACAAACAAAAAATTAATTTTGAAATCTGATTTGCTGTAAATGGTAATTAAAATTTAAAACGATTACTATCTACATAACTCAGTTCAAAGTCCTTGCATCAATCGAATAACTTCAAACAATCTTCGCAATCGATAACTCTCAAATAGCAGGTTTGTTTTTCCCTTTTCCCCTTATGTATATTAAATCGATCTGCTCTAGACTCGTCTGTCCTTAATTTTACTAAACATACAACTTTCTTTAGTAAGTGCTGGAGATTCAGGTGCACTGCCCAAAATACATGGTTAACAGGTATGGACAAAAAGGGAACCAAGAACTCTCATCTGAGTGACGGGAGAGAGAGAGAGAGAATGTCCAGAGTTTCTCGCACTTTTTGTAAAAACGCGCACTGTTCTAGAAAATTTCCCCGGAAAAAAAATTGTGATTTGGACAAAATTTTCTTCTTTTTTCTTTGCAAATCACCTATTCCAAAGGCATTTCCGATCAATTCAAGACTTTTTAAAAATTTCCTCTGAATGTCCTCCCCTGAGGACCTTGAAGGACCATTTTTTTGCTAGGTGGCTTCATCATGCCTGGAACCAACAGCTAGACTCTGCCAACTGTCCACCCCTGTGCTCCAGCTACCTTGTGTAATGAGGTTGAGGTTGTGCTTTTGTGTTCTAAACAAGCTCTCAATAATTTCTTATTATTGTGCAGTTTTTTGCAGAAAATATTTAAAATTTCCAAATAAGGCAAATGTTGAATCATATGCTGCCTTATGGAAGAGTTCCGTTAGAGCTTGTTTCAGAAGTGTGGGCAGACCTGCCCGACAATTTTTGGAAGTTTTCCTATTTTATTTCTCATATTACATAATAGTTTAATTAAAAATGAATTTGAGCTTTGCGTTTTTTTTGGGTGGACGCGTTGAAATCGAAAGGTAAAATTTAATTGGCAAGTTTTTTCGGGCCCAAAAATGGCCATAAACTCTCCAGCCCTTCTATGGTACTCATCTGTATTCACTTTTAACATGAGGTTTGGTCACAATTTGAACATTTTTCTGAAGGGTGAGAGTTGAAAGCTGGATATCGAGTAAACTGCGATACCTAGCTCTGGACTCGTTCATTCAAAATCACACTTCTGAGAAATTTTTTGAGTGAGTCGAGAGATTTTTAATTGTCACACCTACTGTAATGAAAATTTGATCAGTATAGTTTAGCCTGAAAAATTTACTATCATCACTGGATGGTGCTCAGAGATTAAAAAAATTTGCCTGTAAAGTGCTTGCATATAGGTCAAAAGTTGTGTTTTATTACATAAATAGAGGCTTGAACTTGCCCAGGAAGAGCTGAAAAATGTCGTTGGGAAAAAAAATACAGGTAAGAAGGTGGCATGTAATAAATTTTTTGCTTGATGGTGATTATAAAAGGGGTGGGGGGGGGGGGGTCCTTTGGGTGGTGATGAGAGCTGTTCCATTCGCGAGATCCCTCTGGAAGGTGGGAAGCATTCAAGAACTAGTTCAAAACTTGTCTTAAAACTTAAAAACAGGGGTGGCCCACAAGTGGGCAAAAATTATGGCGAAGCGCATGATTTTACAATGTTGTAATAATTTATCTATTTATTTAAACCCAGTTTAATGATCAAAATATTGAATGTTCCCAAACCACCCCCAATTTTGACCTTTTACTTGGGGTTTTTAAAGGAAGAAATGCGACGTTGCCGAATTGCGTGCTACGCCAGTGGCCAAGGGGTATCTGAAACATTCTACGATGTTAGCTTACACTGTATCTCAAAAATGCTCACATGGTGACCAAAAGTTTTTTTTTGTTTTTTTTAAAAGTCCTGAAAAAAAACATGAAAGTTGCTAGTATGATAAACCCTCATAGGTTTTTGTCCTTAAAATGTGCCTGAAACGTTCTCAAATCATGACCTTAAAATCTGCTTAGCCTTCAATACTCAAAAGCCTTCAACATAAGGCCCAAAATTTTTGGGAAGCATCCTGAAAGAAAAATGCCCGAAAAGTCATCAAGATAGTGCTGAAAAGTCCCCATAAGATTCTCACATGGTCCTCAAAATTATGCAAAAAAGTACTTGGAATTAGGTCAAAAAGTCCTTAAAATGGGGCGAAAGAGTCCTCAAAATGTGTCTGTAAAGTCTTCAAAATGTGTCCATAATGTCCTCCAAATATGCCCAAAAAGTCCTCAGAATATGCTCAAAGAGTCCTCAAAATATGCCCAGAAAGTCCGCAGAATATGCCCAAAAAGTCCTCAAAAAATGCCCAAAAAGTCCTCTAAATATGCCTAAAGAGTACTCAAAATGTGCCCAAAGAGTACTCAAAATATTCCCAAAGAGTCCTCAGAACATGCCCAAAAAGTCCTCAGAATATGCCGGAAGAGTACTCAAAATATGCCCAAAGAATCTTCAAAATGTGCCCAATAAGTCCTCAGAAATGCCCAAAGAGTCCTCAAAAAATGCCCAAAGAGTCCTCTAAATATGCCTAAAGAGTACTCAAAATGTGCCCAAAGAGTACTCAAATATTCCCAAAAAGTCCTCAGAAATGCCCAAAAAGTCCTCTAATATGCCCAAAGAGTCCCCTAAATATGCCTAAAGAGTACTCAAAATGTGCCCAAAGAGTCTCAAAAAATTCCCCAAAAAGTCCTCAGAACAAGCCCAAAAGTCCTCAGAATATGCCGGGAAAAGTCTCAAAATATGCCCAAAGAATCTTCAAAATGTGCCCAATAAGTCCTCAAATATGCCCAAAGAGTCCTCAAAATGCCCAAAAAGTCCTCTAAATATGCCAAAAAAGTACTCAAAATGTGCCCAAAGAGTACTCAAAAAATCCCAAAAAGTCCTCAGAAAATGCCCAAAAGTCCTCAGAATATGCCGGAAGAGTACTCAAAATATGCCCGAAGAATCTTCAAAATGTGCCCAATAAGTCCTCAGAATATGCCCGAAGAGTACTCCAAAAATGCCCAAAAAATCCTCAGAATATGCCAAAAGTCCTCAAAATATGCCCAAAAGTCCTCAGAATATGCCCCAAAAAGTCCTCAAAAAATGCCCAAAGATCCTCAAATATGCCTAAAGAGTCTCAAAATTGCCCAAAGAGTACTCAAATATTCCCAAAGAGTCCTCAGAAAATGCCCAAAAAATCCTCAGAAATGCTCAAGAGTCCTCAAAATATGCCCCAAAAATCCTCGAATATGCCCAAAGAGTCCTCAAAATATGCCCAAAGAGTCCTCAGAATGCCTAAAGAGTACTCAAAAAGTGCCCAAAGAGTACTCAAAATTCCCAAAAGTCCTCAGAAAATGCCCAAAAAATCCTCAAATTGCTCAAAAAGTCCTCAAAAAATGCCCCAAAAATCCCCAGAATATGCCCAAAGAGTCCTCAAAAAATGCCCAAAGAGTCCCCAGAATATCCAAAAAGTACTCAAAAAGTGCCCAAAGAGTCTCAAAAAATTCCCAAAGAGTCCTCAGAATATGCCCAAAAAGTCCCCAGAAAATGCCGGAAGAGTACTCAAATATGCCCGAAGAATCTTCAAAAAGTGCCCAAAAAGTCCTCAGAAAATGCCCAAGAGTATCAAAATTACCCAAAAAATCCTCAAAAAATGCCCAAAAAACCTGAAAAATGTCCGAAGAGTACGCAAAGTATGCCCAAAATTTCCCTCCAAATAGTGCTAAAAAATCCTGGGAAGAAAAAGAAAAAAAAAAAAAAAAGGTGAAAAAAATAAAAGAAAAAAAAAAAAAAAAAAGGGGCTTGAAAATATGACCGAACAGTTCCCGAAATATTTCCATAAAAGATCCTGGGTAAAGTTCCGGGAAAAATCAAGGCGTAAATAACAACAAAACTAAACAACAAAACACAAAAAACGGGTGCGAAAAGAGGGTATTCTTTTCCTCCCTTTTCCTCCAGTCTCAAGGCTGGTCGGGGCCAGCCCTTTAGAATTTCCTCCAAAAAAACCCCCTTGAGTACGTTTTGGGGGACGGGTTTGGGGGAAGTTTGGGGAAAATTCGGTCGAGGAAACTCGAGGAACGAGTCAAATTGAACCATCGATTTCGAGGGCGAGTCGAGGTGAATCGGAGTGGAGGAAAGTTCGAGGAACGTGTCAAAAATGGGTTTCTGTCCTGGAGGCGAGTGGAGGACGTTTCGAGGGAGGAAAGTTCGAGGAAAGTTTTTTTTGCGTGTTAAAATTCGGCCCTTGGGGAGTGAGCAAAGCGAGGGGGTGAGGAAGGGGGGAAAGGGTGGTCGGTGAGTCAGTGAGTCGAGGAGTGGGGGTGGACAGTCGGGGGTGGGGGAAACCGTGCAACGCCCAGATCGCGTTGCACGGCAAATCACCGAAGGACCAACTCGACAAACTGATGAAACGTAAAAAATAAAACCTCGATAACTTTCAAATTTCTGGACCAAATCTTTCCAAATTTTTTGGGAGTTCATCCTAAAGTAGTGACAACGTTTCTGCAAAGTTTCGTGAAAATCGATTAAAATTTACTACCACTTTTCGCGTGCACAAACTGAGCGTCACATACATACATACGTACGGACAGCGACGATAGCATAAGGTGCTTTGCTACGCGACAGCACCTAAAAAAAAAAAAAAAAAAAAAAAAAAAAAAAAAAAAAAAAAAAAAAAAAAAATTCACTCGCAGAATCGGACTTAATGGCTGAGCTACTCGGGTACCATGGTAGATTCTTATCTAATTTGAAACGTATCTGTATGTTTCCTCCGTTGAGGAAGTGACAAATCGGGCAGGAATCTCCCGTGATATCTGCGTAGCTCCGCCATTTTACGATCTTGCCGTTACAGCTGTTTCCTGAGTTTATTACTGAAATCTATACTTTTCTGGTGTGATTTTCATGATTTTCGCTGGTTTATTCCATCAGCTTGAACCATCCATTTGCTTTTAGCAAAAGTTTGCAAGAGCCCATTCAGCCATAAAGCCCTGGATTATAACTACTAACCTACATCCTCTAAAAAAGTAGCGTACTGAGAAAGTCAGGAAAACTGTTTGGTCAGCAGGTATGCAAAGCTATGGGAACAGGAAGCGAGATAACTTCGCATTTTAAAAAAACGCGAGCAAATTGAAAATGAGACACCTGAAATCTTTTATTTTCACTTCGTCCGAGGTTCGTGATGGAAATACAAGCAGAACAAAACGGAGAGATAGGAATAATGATATAATCGCTTGTCAATATTGAAATTCAAGCGGGTCGTCGATATAATAATTATTGTTCGTTATTTTTCCCCTCTTTTTGTGACTTCATGGATGTCATACACGTCGTTTTGACTTCTCTGGGAAACATCGGTTTTGAATTTAATTTATTTTGTTTCTCTCCCCCCCCCCTCCCCCCGGAAAGTCCGAGCCGAGCTGTGACAGTTATTATTCGATTCTCTCGTTGAATGTCAGTCCCCGGCTCCTATATATACCCTCATTTCATTTATTTCAAATCGATTTTCCAGACGTTTATTATTCGTTCATTAATTTCCACTGAGTCTGATGCTTTGCGCTCTTCAAAGTCCTTTTGAGCACTTATTCAGATAAAAAAATGAAAAAAAAGTTATAGGAATTTTTTCGAGTTACCGATTTAGACGTTAATTTCTTTTCATCAATTTATATTCGCCTCTCTTTTCCTTCTCCTATCGCCGCTCTATGTTATTCGGTGACATTCTAACACCAATGAGAGCTGACTGAAATATCTGCGAAGCGTCTGTATAAAATAATCATCGCAGTCTCTTAACGATTATATAAAAGAAGGAAAAATTATTTAAGAATTTTTTTCATTTTAGAAAATCAATTACACTGTGCAACAGCCTGTCTGTCCCCCTGACGAAACCTATTTTTCTCGATCCCATGAGTGTTAAAACGAAGGAAAATCGCCGTCAGAACCCCACATCTTGGGCGGGAGGGCTAAAAACCCGCCATTTTTGAATTTTCGCCAATTTTGCATACCTTTGATCGATTTTTCCAATTTTTCGGTACAAAAACCAATCGAACAAAAAAATCTAATTAATGCATCTGAAAGAGCATTAAATTTGCTACAAATCCGTGTAATCAGATTCATTTTACTATATTTTTTTCTTTGGAATAATTACGCATATTCCGAAAAATTACCCTCAAAAATTGCCCAAAAAAATCGACTTTTCCTCAGTTTTTCCCTTATATATTCAGATCCAGAAATTCAATGTCAAATCCGTTTTCATAGTCTTAAAGCGCATAAAATTTGCTACAAAACTACTGCAATAATCATCGTTTATTTAATTATTTGGCGTCGTCAGGTGCCATACAATGAGTGCTCAAAAACGTCAATTTTTGCGATTTTTCTCCTCATATAGACTACCATTCAAACCCAAATCGCTCCAGGTCAACCCTATGAGAAGAATGTACCACTTTGTTTTTGAAAATTGAAAATGTGGCTGATGGGAAACAATAATTGAACACCTTGGAGCCCTCTGCTTTCCGGAAAACTCCAGATTTTGAGAGAAAATCATCTTTTTACATACTTCGAAAGAGCTGTCAATTTTCGCCTATTTTCTCTCGTTTTTTAATGCGGTGTTACCTACTACGCCCGAATGAGCAAAGTTTCGCAATGATTGTGCAGAGCTAGACTTCGAATTTCTGCTCTCCTCAGTGAAATACCGTATCTTAATGGTTTAAATTTGAAGGTTAAAGAAGGTATTTCGTGTATTGGGTAATCGGGAGTTGTGTTAGGCTCAAGATTAGGTGGCCCTGAAAAGGGCTGTTTTGAAGGGGAAAAGAGATGGGTTGTTTCATCTCCCACAAGGAATGGGCTGAGAATAAACAATTTTCATTTTTTCAGGGATGAAAGAGCGATGCGTAGGGAGTTTGAAAATGCTCATTTTTTGTTTTAGCCCCCCCCCCCCCAAGAACCGGGGGGGCGGTTGGGGGTCAATGGAAAAACAATGTTTGGCCATAACTTTTAAAAGCTTACAGATAACAAAATATTTTTTTTTTTGCAAAGAAAGAATCATTGAAATACCTGTCTGTTGATGTATAACATGGGTAACAAGTTGTAAAGCCTCCAATTTTCATCAAGATATTGCCTTTTCAAAATTTAGAAAATTTGAAAAATCAGATTTTTTACAATTCTCAATTCGGATTGCACGGAGGAAAACCAAAATCGCCCAAAAGAAATCTCTTGTCTTCCCAGTTAAAACGAGTCCACGTGATTGATTTCGGGAAACCGTTCGTCTTTGAGTTATGAAGTTTTAAAGTCAACCTCTATCTGCTAGGCAGCCATCTTTGGCTGTTAAAAAGTTTCAAAGTGTCAGAAATTGCTATTCTTGCGTTTTCAGGGATAACGTTGTTATCCGTTACCGTAACGACGAAGCCGAAAAAAATAATTCCTCCGCATGGAGTCGACCAAATTCGATGACAATTGAAAATGGCGGGCTTTTTAGGTCGCAGAATTAAATTCCACCATCAGGTTTGAAAAAATGTTAAAACCATGGCTGCCTAGCAGCTAGAGGTTGACTTTAAAACTTCATAACTCGAAGACGAACGGTTTCCCGACTTTTCCTCAGTTTTTCCCTTATATATTCAGATCCAGAAATTCAATGTCAAATCCGTTTTCATAGTCTTAAAGCGCATAAAATTTGCTACAAAACTACTGCAATAATCATCGTTTATTTAATTATTTGGCGTCGTCAGGTGCCATACAATGAGTGCTCAAAAACGTCAATTTTTGCGATTTTTCTCCTCATATAGACTACCATTCAAACCCAAATCGCTCCAGGTCAACCCTATGAGAAGAATGTACCACTTTGTTTTTGAAAATTGAAAATGTGGCTGATGGGAAACAATAATTGAACACCTTGGAGCCCTCTGCTTTCCGGAAAACTCCAGATTTTGAGAGAAAATCATCTTTTTACATACTTCGAAAGAGCTGTCAATTTTCGCCTATTTTCTCTCGTTTTTTAATGCGGTGTTACCTACTACGCCCGAATGAGCAAAGTTTCGCAATGATTGTGCAGAGCTAGACTTCGAATTTCTGCTCTCCTCAGTGAAATACCGTATCTTAATGGTTTAAATTTGAAGGTTAAAGAAGGTATTTCGTGTATTGGGTAATCGGGAGTTGTGTTAGGCTCAAGATTAGGTGGCCCTGAAAAGGGCTGTTTTGAAGGGGAAAAGAGATGGGTTGTTTCATCTCCCACAAGGAATGGGCTGAGAATAAACAATTTTCATTTTTTCAGGGATGAAAGAGCGATGCGTAGGGAGTTTGAAAATGCTCATTTTTTGTTTTAGCCCCCCCCCCCCCCCCCAAGAACCGGGGGGGCGGTTGGGGGTCAATGGAAAAACAATGTTTGGCCATAACTTTTAAAAGCTTACAGATAACAAAATATTTTTTTTTTTGCAAAGAAAGAATCATTGAAATACCTGTCTGTTGATGTATAACATGGGTAACAAGTTGTAAAGCCTCCAATTTTCATCAAGATATTGCCTTTTCAAAATTTAGAAAATTTGAAAAATCAGATTTTTTACAATTCTCAATTCGGATTGCACGGAGGAAAACCAAAATCGCCCAAAGAAATCTCTTGTCTTCCCAGTTAAAACGAGTCCACGTGATTGATTTCGGGAAACCGTTCGTCTTTGAGTTATGAAGTTTTAAAGTCAACCTCTATCTGCTAGGCAGCCATCTTTGGCTGTTAAAAAGTTTCAAAGTGTCAGAAATTGCTATTCTTGCGTTTTCAGGGATAACGTTGTTATCCGTTACCGTAACGACGAAGCCGAAAAAAATAATTCCTCCGCATGGAGTCGACCAAATTCGATGACAATTGAAAATGGCGGGCTTTTTAGGTCGCAGAATTAAATTCCACCATCAGGTTTGAAAAAATGTTAAAACCATGGCTGCCTAGCAGCTAGAGGTTGACTTTAAAACTTCATAACTCGAAGACGAACGGTTTCCCGAAATCAATCTCGTGGACTCGTTTTAACTGGGAAGACAAGAGATTTCTTTTGGGCGATTTTGGTTTTCCTCCGTGCAATCCGAATTGAAAATTGTAAAAAATCTGATTTTTCAAATTTTCTAAATTTTGAAAAGGCAATATCTTGATGAAAATTGGAGGCTTTACAACTTGTTACCCATGTTATACATCAACAGACAGGTATTTCAATGATTCTTTCTTTGCAAAAAAAAAATATTTTGTTATCTGTAAGCTTTTAAAAGTTATGGCCAAACATTGTTTTTCCATTGACCCCCAACCGCCCCCCCGGTTCTTGGGGGGGGGGGGGGCTAAAACAAAAAATGAGCATTTTCAAACTCCCTACGCATCGCTCTTTCATCCCTGAAAAAATGAAAATTGTTTATTCTCAGCCCATTCCTTGTGGGAGATGAAACAACCCATCTCTTTTCCCCTTCAAAACAGCCCTTTTCAGGGCCACCTAATCTTGAGCCTAACACAACTCCCGATTACCCAATACACGAAATACCTTCTTTAACCTTCAAATTTAAACCATTAAGATACGGTATTTCACTGAGGAGAGCAGAAATTCGAAGTCTAGCTCTGCACAATCATTGCGAAACTTTGCTCATTCGGGCGTAGTAGGTAACACCGCATTAAAAACGAGAGAAAATAGGCGAAAATTGACAGCTCTTTCGAAGTATGTAAAAAGATGATTTTCTCTCAAAATCTGGAGTTTTCCGGAAAGCAGAGGGCTCCAAGGTGTTCAATTATTGTTTCCCATCAGCCACATTTTCAATTTTCAAAAACAAAGTGGTACATTCTTCTCATAGGGTTGACCTGGAGCGATTTGGGTTTGAATGGTAGTCTATATGAGGAGAAAAATCGCAAAAATTGACGTTTTTGAGCACTCATTGTATGGCACCTGACGACGCCAAATAATTAAATAAACGATGATTATTGCAGTAGTTTTGTAGCAAATTTTATGCGCTTTAAGACTATGAAAACGGATTTGACATTGAATTTCTGGATCTGAATATATAAGGGAAAAACTGAGGAAAAGTCGATTTTTTTGGGCAATTTTTGAGGGTAATTTTTCGGAATATGCGTAATTATTCCAAAGAAAAAAATATAGTAAAATGAATCTGATTACACGGATTTGTAGCAAATTTAATGCTCTTTCAGATGCATTAATTAGATTTTTTTGTTCGATTGGTTTTTGTACCGAAAAATTGGAAAAATCGATCAAAGGTATGCAAAATTGGCGAAAATTCAAAAATGGCGGGTTTTTAGCCCTCCCGCCCAAGATGTGGGGTTCTGACGGCGATTTTCCTTCGTTTTAACACCCATAGGATCGAGAAAAATAGGTTTCGTCAGGGGGACAGAGCAAAACCCAAATTTTGTTGCACAGTGTTATAGTTGTTAGTACATTTTGAACTAGACCGACGGTCGCGACGAGGAGTTTCTATTCTAGATCGTTAGTCAGATTGGAAACTGATGTGATTAATCCAGTTAGAAATGTCAACGAAGTTCTGAGGCAGTTGGGAGTTGGCAAACCAAAATGCCGCATTTTAGGGGATGTGGTGACCGAATCAACACGCCGCGCCGTCCCAGAGTTTGATTAATGAAACTTTAAACAGCTTCTCAATATCCTGCTCATCTTTGCGATTCCAAGATCTTCATGGAGAGACCTTGATCAGTGGCGCATGGACAGGATATATTTCCCCATCCCTCTCAATCTCATATTCGCTTTAAATGTATCAGTATAGGAAAAGGATAGAAAGAGAGGGCAGTGGCGAAGCGTGCAATTTGGCAACGTTTCCTTTAGCCCCTTTGAACACATTAGAAAAGTCGAAACATCTAGTCATCGCCGATGACCGAGGCATTCGATTCTTCCAGTAAGTTTAAATGGAAAAAGCACATAGTTGCCAAATTTCACACCTCGCTACTGAGAGGGGGTTTTATCCTCTCGTCTATCTTTGTCTAATCTGGATAAAAGAGGGAGATTGAGAATTTCTCTCTTTGCGCTACTATCCATGTAGGTGCGAGATCACTGGCGCAACCAGGATCTCTTCCATCTCTCTCATTTCCCATTTGAATGTTTAAGTAGGAAAAGGACAGAAAGAGGAGGTTTTATCCCGCTGTCCGCATCCTTGTCTAACATACGTTTCTTAATGGAGAAAAGAGAAAGATGAAGAAACTCTCGGTGCGTTACTGTGTGAGATCGCGGTATCTGCCGAGTTAGAGTAGGTACCTACACTCAGTGTAGAGATTTCGTCTGGCCTGTCATGGATGGGGAATGTTTAATAATTATTGACCATAAGGAACTAATTGTAAGAGCAAGATTGGTATTGACTCTGATTGAGTTAAATAAACTTCGTGAGATAACTAGTTTGCGGAGTTTGCCCTTCCGATATTGATTGGGAGTTGGAGGCGGAGTGCGAATGAATATTGGAGGGTGAGATATATTTTCGGAGCGGCACGTCAGCCGAAACTGTAAACTAAATTACTGAGAATTAACTGAGAATTATTATTGGTCCAAAAGAACGTTCTGGTATGATTCAGAAGAATCACAAGAAAGAATCGTTGGAACAATAAGAATCCTTATTATTTTTAAAATAAATGTCTTTTTACCCCCATATAATTTAATAGTACGTTCTGTAATTTCAGTAAGAAATTTTTCTCCGTACATTTTAACTCTTACATAATTTTTGCTTTGATGTGAAATCATACGGTCGAAGATATTTATCAGTTGTCATCTCGGTACAGTTATTGAACCTTTAAATGCAGGAACCAAAGTGGTCCAAAAATTGAAAAATATTTGTGCGTACGGAAAACCCTTTCCTCTATAATGGAGACGTGTCAGCTGTCAACAATTTTTTAAATCTGATGCAAATATACCAACATTTAAACTTGCGGCATCGCTTCAAGAGTTTGTTTTGACATTTTTAAATTAAATTTGGCTTTAAAACGAAATTGTTCGTTCCCTCCCGTGAAATTCAATTTTTGTGGACTACTCTGGTTTCTGCAACTAGCAGTTCAATAGTGGTCTTTGGCCAATGGTTTGTGGTTCTGGTTATGGAACCAATATTTAATTTGAAACGAAAAATAAAAAATAACATCATCAGGAATCGATCTGCGTTTCATACCAGCTTTGAAATAAGATGCCTTGCGAAAGAAAAAACAAGGAAAAAATACAGATACTTTGTCCCTTATAATTTTGTTCCAAGTCGTTTCAATAAAACGAAAAATCAAGGAATATATTACCAGGGAAGTTGCCGCAATAGATAGAAGCACAACCCCGTAAAGGGTCTCGGGGCAGACATATTGTGTATACGCAATCACGCAATTTACGATTTTTTCGAATTCAACAGACATCGGGTTTGCTATTCCGAAGAGATCTTAATCCGACCGCACGGCTGATTTTTTCGGAAGAGCGTCACCGATGTTTCATGGATCATTCTCTCGGAGAAAGCCTCAATTCAATGGATTCCCAGAGACGACTAATGACTTTGGTAAACGAAGGATCTCTGTAAATTGAGTCCATCATTTTAACGCAGCAACGCAACGTTTTAATGCTTTACGTGGAAAGTTCGCCCAGCAGCGCGTAGTGCGAGCGCTTTGAATAGTAAATAATCATGAAATACGTTAGCGCGTCGAAACAAAGGGAGTTGGTACTCTTTTGTCTGCGGCTGTTAATTTGACTAATTGCTTGGAAATTCAGAATAATGGGGGAGGCCATACGGCATACACATTCACAGGCACGCGCGCCAGCTGTTTTGTTTCATTCGGGAACTTCATTCCTTTATTCCAATATCGCGCGCCGAGGATAATCCAGTTTGGAAAATTTTGCAGCGCGAATTTCGAGTTCATACACAATGACAAAAAAACATTAATAATCTAGACTTAGGGAATGAGAAGGGAGGGGGAGGAGTGGAATAGTCACGCAAAGCTTATACGCATTGCTAACTGCATACTCTCACCGAGTGCAGGGGTCTTTACGAGTAGTATGCGTCCCGCTCGTTCCTGGCTCCGAACTATGAAAATGCTCTGTTGTTTTCGCGGGTCGTGTTACGCTAATTGCATATACACTCATTTTACGGCGCCATGCGCCGTGCTGAACATTTGTTTTGACAGGTGCGGTTATTTTCTCGCGCGACCGATGTTTATTTTACATTACTTTTCATACTTATTCGTTTGATGTGAACTAAATTGAACTTGATACTGTCGAAACTATACCTCGAAGCCATTATTTGAGTAGATGTCGCGTCTGTCCGTAACACTATTTTTTAAAACTTTCAATTTTGTATAATATCTCGGCGTTCATTGAAAAGCTGATGACTCATAAATGTCTAATTATGAAAGGTATTTAGAACCATCTCACAGAAATAGCCTTTGTAGCAATTCATAAAATTTCAGATTTATTGCTAGAAAATAGTCTGTTACGGACGGTCGGACGTGACTCAAATCTACTTTTTAACTTCCACTATATTTTCCGACTGTAACGTGCCTAAAAGTTTATTGTATTACTTGAAATGTTGAGGAATAACAAAATACTGTCCATAGTTGGACTGCATATTTTTCCAGTCATTCAGGTTTAATAGCAAGTATTTTTCGCAACATTCAAATGGAAAAATTCCATGTTCGTTCGTTAAAATAATGGCTATAAGTACGTAATTGAGATAACTGCGGCACCAAATAAAATTACCATGATTCGAAGGTTCTATTGATTTTTTGTTGTTTTGTATAAATCGAACTCAATATTTTTGCAACTCCCACGAGCTTCTTTTTAACCCCCCCCCCCCAGAGTTTTTGGAATAGTTTTTGATTATACACATACTTACTTATTTTATTATTACTTTTAAAAAGTAATTGAAGTGGGTTTTGGCAGTAATCATACGTAGCGATTTTAACAAAACCAACGCATTAAGATAAAACAAATTGTTGTTTTCAAATAATATTATGTTCATTGAAATTAGCACGCCTGATTACTGCCAGAATTCACCTCAATTACTTTTGAAAAGTAATTGGTCATGAAGTCGAAAACGACGATTTGATCAACTCTGCCTCAAACCTGACGTTAAAGTCACTGAAAATTTCAGCAATGATTTTTTTGTTCAATGAATTCATTATTATTTCATCTACCTGCTTCTTAACTTTTAAAACATATGTATAGAAAAGTCAACATTTTTTTTAGATTTATGATAAAAGGGAAAACTGAATTTTCAAATTTTACACGATCACCATATTTTCTCAGCCCCACGATAAGTATAAGAAAGTTCAAAGGAATAATATGCCCATACTTCACCCATCACGGTTCTTGATACGTCATCCTTTTTGTGTGGAAACGTCATTTTTTTTTTTTTTTTTATCATTCTCAAAATCGAGAAGAGTGGGCCGCTCCCTTTACTTTCTCTTTGGACTTTTCTTATATACTATTATGTGTATAGTATTTTCTCTGCCGTCCACTTTCAAAGATCAACCTGTCGAACTTGTACCCCGGAACAATTTTTTTTTTTTACTTTTACTCATCCCTTTTGTGCTTGTTTGTGTTTCAGTGCGATGAGCAGCTGCAGACGGGAGATATAAGCATATTCGCCTCGAGGGCCGGTCCCAACGTATGCTGGCATCCGTCCTGTTTCGTTTGCTCTGTTTGCAAAGAGCTTTTAGTCGACTTAATTTACTTTTACCGAGCCAACAAGCTCTACTGCGGTAGACATCACGCCGAGACCCTCAAGCCCCGATGCTCCGCTTGTGATGAGGTCAGTAGAATTTATCTAAGACTGACAAAAAGTATATAAAGAGGTTATTGGAGAGTTTATTACCTTTTTGAAGACGGTTTTTTCATTATATTATTTTTTGGAATATCATCCTTCTGCGGAAAACCAATTTTGTTTTTTTTGTTTTTTTTTTTTTTTTTTTTTTTTTTTCTTCTTTACTAGGCGTTAAAGTCAAGTAACTCAATTCACGCCTTTTCTTTGCAGTATTTTGAATTAAATTGGACGGTTTAGAAAGGTTAACCAAATAGAATTTTATCCTGACTGTAAACTACTCAATAATGATCCTTAACTGCATGAGGCCACCCTAGCTACACACCCTATAGGCAAAATGTCCTCTTTCCCCTATTTGTACACATGAAAGTTCAAACAATTCAAGCACGGTAGACTGCGTAGAGGAATAAGTATGTTCTAGAGCTTCCACCGAAGTTCTCAAGAGCGCAGCACTGTATGATTTCCGCCAAGACGTTAGGAAAAGCATTTCCGTTTGACCTTGACTTTACTCTTTAGGCTGACCCATATTAAATTCTGGAGTGGGCAGGTCTCTAAAACGCAAAAACCCACGTTGTGAATGCGAATCCCCCCCTCCCACTAATTTACCCTTTCATTTTGATTCAAAATTAATCGAAAAATTTTATTATTGAAGGGTTAAAGGAGTATGTTGGAAACGATTTAAATTAATGAAAGTCAAAATTAATCGAAGAATCAATTTTTTTTGAGGGTGAAAGGAGTTTTAAGTTCTGAGTTAAATCTGGTGGAGGCGGGTCGAAAAAAATGCGTTTTTGTAACCGGTCACCGTAAACCATATTATATATTTTTAGCGAGAGAGGGAGGGAGAGAGTGAGTGAGAGAGAGAGAGAGAGAGAGAGAGAGAGAGGGAGGGAGAGAGAAGTCTGATGAAGGGAAGGAGGTATAGAGAGGGAGCAGGGAGAGAGAGAAAGACAAATTTCTGGATGAATCTTTAGTCAAGACAGACTCCGGCTATTTTCCCTCCTCTCATTCATCACCAAGTTGAGGTTTTTCTCGTATAAGAAAGACCGAATAGGTTAGGTTTCACCCGTTGACCTTGGAGAAAATTTTATTCTTGATAAATAAGAAGCATTATTATCTTTTTTTTCATTTCGTGCTGAAACTCAGTTATTCCCGCCATTGCATTGTCATTCCACACACGAAGTACTTTGAGGTAGGATAGCACGACGACGCGTTTCTCATTTTGACAAAGATATCACGTACGTTTTCGCCTCTAGATCGAGATACGACTACCCCTACTTATAAACCTCATATCACTGCATTTCTCTTTAACCTCCCTGACGAAGATAGTTGTGTTAATCAAGTTATTCAGTGCCTCTGAACACGCGACCGAGATTCATCGAATCCTTAGTTCGCAGATGAGTCGTAGTGCTCTTAGTATTAATGCACCTTGTAACTCAAAAAATAATGTCTCCAGTGTTGCCGCTTCGATTTTCCCCAGCCGCGTCTTTCACACGTAGTATACAAAGTGGTTTGCTGTAATGTAAGGTAGTGTTGATAATGGGGAACTATAAGAAAATTGGGCTTTTTTCATTTTTCGTCTCTAATGACTCCCTGCCAGATTCTTTTGCTTCACGTAATTCAATTTGTCAGATTCAATTGATTCGATTTTTTCTAAAATTTGTTTCTGATTTGTTTGTTTGATCTGCTTTTCCGACTAGTCCCGCTCAATTACAGTTAGCCATTTTGTATGTGAGCCATAGGGGATGTAGAATTAAAATCCTGAATTCGAACTCATAGTGTCTCCTCTAGGGGAGTGGGACAAGGATTTCGGTCAAAATTTTAAAAATTCGTTTTTTCAGCTAAAGTTGTTCCATTTATCATCAGCTTTAATTTAAGACCAAGTTCACTTATTTTTGATGAGTAGTCTACTCTATAAGAATAATTTCATTAAAAAAAGAAAAACAGTGTTAAGTGCATTTTGCATTTAAGTAAAGTGTTTTTTCCGGAATTTTTAAATTGTGTTTTCCCCGAGTTTGTGTTTTTTCACACAAGAGGTACATTTTCTCAGCAACCACTGGGCCGATTTTCAAAAACTTTGGCTCATTTGATTCGTCATAGTGCCCTGCATATTTTAATTCGGGTTTTTTTCAAAATTTTGTTTCCCTGAATTTTTGTGAATTTTCAAGTACCAAAAAAGAATGCATTTTTGGAACCAAATTTCAAAAATCGTAAAATTCTCAAAATTCAAGATTTTCCAAAAACCCCGTGTTAAAGTGAAGAGGGTAACAATACGAATCAAACAAGCTAAAGTTTTTGAAAATCGGTTGAGTAGTTCCTCAGAAAATGTTCCTTAAACATTGATGATTTAACATGGGCTGAGATAGGCTGTCCCACTCCCCTTAAAGCTTTCTTTACCTACAGAACATAATTCATCCTCGGGGGGTTCACTCGAACCCCCAATAAATCGGTACTTAGCCGTTCAACTGGGTGAGAAACACAATCGAATATTTTAGTGAGATGCGGAAAATTAAAAATTAACCAATCTCGGGTGGTGATTTCACAATTGAGGCCATCACCGGAAGAAGAGCCCATAAAACACTAGGTGTGCTCTTTTTAGAAAATAAAGCCTTAGGATCATATTAGAATTTACTCAGATGAGCTCACCTATCATTTTATGAGCCCTTTTCCCGGAGATAGCCTCAATTTACAAAAGCGTCTAAGCCAATCAAATTCTTGGATTTTAATTTTCCGATCGTCACTAAAACGATCTACTTATTAATTGTTCTCGAGCCGCCATACTGGCGATTGGTTAACACACTTGAGGTCGTAAATTCAACCTTTAGCATGGGTTTAATCCTTTCAAAAATAGTAAAATTATTGCGTCTGCGTCATATCATGTGAGCGTAGATAAATATTCCTACTCCTCGGTGCTTGTTTTTGCCTACATCAGCAATTGAAGGCGATCGACGATTCAATGCTTTGCACTATGTCCACAATTCAACGATCCTTTATCGGCAGCTCAATGAAATGAAAGTATGATGTGAAGTATATTCAAGTTAACGAATGTGTACAGACGTGTTACCGAAAGGGTTATCCAACATTGCCAGATTTCACGCTGCATCACCGAAATCTTGAATTTCAATGGATTGATCTGACGTTTAAGAGTGATATGGTTGTTTTCTTTGCTGTGTTTCAGATTATCTTGGCTGACGAGTGTACAGAGGCCGAAGGCCGTGCTTGGCATATGAAGCACTTCGCTTGTCTGGAGTGCGATAGACAATTAGGGGGTCAGAGGTACATAATGCGAGACGGGAGACCCTACTGTTTGCACTGTTTCGATGCCATGTTCGCGGAATATTGCGACTCCTGCGGAGAACCGATCGGAGTCGATCACGGTAAGACCTTTTTTTCATCTTCTCTCTTTCCCTCACCCCCCTCTCCCCCTCCCTTCTTACTCTCACTTTGCTCATTTAAACACGTCTGTTAGAAAAGGAGAGAAGGATAGGACACCATTTTGACTTAAGCATCAACTACTTCTGTCCTTGTCTAGCTCATGCGTTTAAATGGGGAGGAACGAGAAAAATACGGACTCCCGGATCCGCTTTCGCACTCTTCTTTCCATTCTCGTCCATTCTCGATAAGTCTCCATCTCTCGCTCCAAGGGGGATCTCTCAGAAAAAAGGAAAGAGAGGGAGAGAGAGAGAGAGAGGAGAGAGAGAGAGAGAGAGAGAGAGAGAGAGAGAGAGAGAGAGAGAGAGAGAGAGAGAGAGAGAGAGAGAGAGAGAGAGAGAGAGAGAGAGAGAGAGAGGAGAGGAGGAGAGTGAGAGGGGGAGTGAAAAAAAATGCTGATTCTGGAAATGAAATATTACAGATTCAATTTTATTTCGATTTAGCACAATCGCTCCTGCGAGTCCCAGTCTGTACTTCTGTAGCAATAACCATATTATCAAATAGCTCATTTTCGTCGTAGCGTACTTAGTATGGAATTGTTGGTACCCGCGTTTCATATGAATGGCCTTCGCTCGTCCCACTCAAAATGTCAAAATTCGGTATTCATGAAGAAGATGAAATAAAAGTAAGAAGAGAGGGAAAAGTTAGTATAAAAACTGACGCTCGCTCTCCGCTTTTTCCCCTCCTATCTTTGCTGTTGCCCCCTTTTTTAAGCACTTAAGGTGATTCCAGGCGAAACTTTTCTAGATTTCAATCCGATGGATAGCGCCACCAGTCACTTTTCGGAAAAGTCGTGTTTTAGGGTTTTAAACTGAAACCATAGATATAACGCAAAATTCAATATTGTCAGCACCTGCACCTTCTTTTTAGTGGATTTTTTGTGCCCAGAACGAGCACAATTGGTTTAGAATTAAAACCGTGAATTATGAAATTCATTTTGCCATAAACTTAGTGAGTGAGAGTGAGAGTGAGTGCGAGCGATAATACGTCTATCTGCCTCACTCGCACTCATTGAGGCTTATGGGAATTTTCGTATTTCATAATTTCCGGCTTTTAAAGTGTTTCAGCTTGAAACTTTCAGGGTATCTTCTTGAAGTATGATCGCAGGTGCTGACGTTCCTCAAATGTGTGTTTTTAGCGCAAATTCGTCAATTTCAGCCAAAAACTGTTGATTTGTTGAGCAGCGCGACGTGGTGTCTACGGTTGGAAGTAATCGACCCTGCGAAATCATCTTAAACGCACTTTACCAGTATTCTTTCTTTCCACTTCTAAGCTGTGGCGAAACGTACAATCTGTGGGGGGGGGGGGGGGGGGGGGGTTGCTCTCCCCGTGATTTGGCACACCAAAAAAAAAAAGGTTGCCTAGTTTAGCAATAATTATAGGATAATCAAGTTATTAAAATCTGGTCAGAAAAGAATGTGTCCAAAATGTGATTTAATCCCAAAATCTGCCCAAATTATTGTCATTAGTGTCAAGGACATAAATGGTCAGAGTTGTTGCATGAGAAGTGGTAAAAACTAAAACAAAAAAAAAAAAACTATTTTAAAGAAAAAGAAACTGCGGTCTTTAGTTTTTGTCCCCCCTCCCCCTGGCAATACCTGAAATGATGCCGTTGTTACTCCCGATAGTAAGCACTGACTCCGCCCCCCTGTATCGGGGTTCATTTTATTTTGCTTGTAACAATGTTTTCCTTCAAATTTTCAGGTCAAATGAGTCACGAAGGTCAGCATTGGCACGCGACGGAGCAATGCTTTTGTTGTCACACGTGCAGATCCGCCTTGCTTGGCCGGCCATTCCTACCTCGGCGAGGAGCCATCTACTGCTCCATCGCTTGCAGCAAAGGTGAGCCACCGACGCCCTCGGACAGCTCCGGACTGGGATCCAGACTACCTCACTCCTCAACCCAAAACAAAGTTCCAGCCTCGGAGGGCTCCAGTACCCCGTCAACGTCCCCCGGAAGGAATCGGAGGACTCCGACGCTACCGTCACCCACTTCGTCGTCGCCACCCTCAACCCCACCGGCAAACAACCGATCAGTTAACGGACATCACACAGGACCGGTTCATAGGCAGAACGATAGTATTTTTCAGAGCAAAACAAACGAGGCGATGTACCAGAGCAAAACGAACGAGTCTATCTATCATAGCAAAACGAAGTAAGTATTTACCTTCTCTATTTTTTAAACGCTCTCAAAAGCTAGGTTTATGAAGACTGCATAGAAAGAACATGATGAATCACTTGCCAAAATTTGGTAGGTAACTGACCTCTCACATTATTTCTGTGGGGCTCACTCAAATATAGAAATTTTAAGATTGGGAAAAAAAAAATCAAGGATTTTTGTAGACAAGCATGATGAACTCTCTAATTTCTTTTTACTTTTGATACATTTTTTTGAGTGAGCCACTTGGAGGAAAAAGAAGAGAGTAAAATACCTGATTTTTACAATGCCTGAATTGACTTATCATGTTCCTTCTTCCCGTCTTCATTCGCATCCTGCAGGTAAAAAGGGAACTTTTTGTCAGCATTTCTTGAGAAGCATTGAGTTTAAGAAACACCCAAAGCAGAAGGCTATAAATTCTGCTCTGGGGCATATATCATCAGGCAAATCAGAGTGAAGCAATCATTTGGGCAGTGATGAAGTGAGCAATCTAGCAACGTTGGATGTGGCTCTTTAAAACTCACAAAAAGTATAGAGCTATCTAGGAATCGGCAGTGATCATCAAATTCGATCTTTTCTATGGGTTCAAATGGACACAATGCCATGTTACCAGATAGCACACATCGCCACTGAATTTTGGTTCCTAGGGGACTCAGGGAGGAAGCTAAGGAGGGTTAGGGTAGTGTTGCCAATACTATGGATACCTCAACCTTTAAGTATCGGTACTGGGTACTCTATACCTCAAAACTAGACATTCAGTTTCAGTACAAAATCGGTGCGGATACCATCTCTTGTTGCTGCCCATCAGTTGGAAAAAGTGATACCACCTAGTTGTTATTTAAAGCAATTTAAAATTTTGCTAAAATAATTCCCCTGCCTATCCCTTTAAAAGATCCTTTTTGTGAGTACGGCTTGACTTTTTCACTAATTTCACTGTTTAAGTAGATACCTAAGTATCACTACCAAAATATCTGTATCAACTGGGCGGAAGTAATAATACCGGTATCAATACCTGTGAGTAGAGTAAAAGTTTCCATACTGGAATCAACAGCAGTATCAATACCAAGGCCCGGTATCGACAACCCTACCCTCGAGACACTTTTCTTCCACTACTTTTTTCTGAAGTCCTTTAACTTTTTAGCCCTAAAGAGTGAAAAAAAAGTGTGCATCTAGAAAATTTTCTGATGAAGTAAATTCATGAATAATCTTGATAAAGAATCTTAATGAAGAAACATGATATTTTTCTAAAGTCTAAAAATATCTGTTCAAATTATTTAAAAATTTTGTTTTGCTCCTTGTTCTGTGCACATCAAGAAGAAAGAATTATTATGAGAAGAAATAAATGGATCTTTACTCATTATTTTTCTCTCTTTTAATTTTTCCAGACCCAATTCTCTCAGAGGAACTCAAAGTAGCAACTCTCTCCAAGTCTCTCAAAATCTACCTCCTGTTCGATCACCGAAAATGGGCCGACGAGCTTTGCAGCGAACATCATCTGGACCGAGTTCACCGACCCCTCCTTCACCAAGCATCGTTCGTGGCCTTCCACCTTTGCCCAACAACTCGTCGAACAAAGGACTAGACAGAGTTCTACTGGAACGAAATTTAGAAAAATTAATCACAGAGAAAACAAACAACTGTGCTTCGAGTAGTCAAGAATCAGGTCATTCGCCGAGCAATATCGATGTTGATAGAATTTTACAGGAATGCGTAGGGAATGTTAGTTTACAATCTCAAGTTGAACATTTACTAGTTAATCACAATGCTTGTGATAGCGCTAGCAATCATTATGCCAGCAATCAATTAGACAAGTTATTCCTTAACAATGGAATCTCGTTGCGACTCCAAGCAGAGCTAGAGAAATTAATTACCGAAAGCGGTGCGAGTAACTCTCTTCGAAATGAGCTTCAAAGATTGCTGTTCCAACAGAGTAACTCTCATAGTATGCAGTCAGAATTGATTGCTAGGCTTCTGACCGGAAGTAATGCTCCTTTATTGTATAGTAATGCGCCAAAAAATAGTAAAGATCCCCTTCAACTAGCTGACCTAAGTCTGAGTTTAGATTCTTGGAAGCCTCCTCTGACTTCGGTGGAGGCTAAACCAGCCAATAAACTTGCCTATTCTATGCCGGATCTTGCCGCCCAATCTGTTCATAGCTCTGCGTCTCCAAAAAAGAACAAAGCTAATTTAAGTGTAAGGTTTAAGGGAGCGAAAAATGATGATACGATAGAAAGGGTACGTCATCACGAAGGTCGCTCGAGGCATTCTCGTAGATCATCAATGGACGATCACGAACATGATTATGATTCAGATAGTTATTGTTCAACGTGCTCCTCTAGCTCAAGTAGTGATGATTTAACAGTATATCAACTTCCTCAGAGGAGAGCGTATGGAGGTGTTCGTATTTCGTATGTTCCAAATGATGCTGTCGCGTGCGCTAGGAGGCAACAGTCTATTTCAAGCTCTCCTATTAAGAAGAAAGAGGCGGATAAGAGTTGTATTATTTCCTGATACAATATGTCTTATTTTTTCTGAAGTTTCATGGCTTCACTACGAAAACCTTTTGTTTTGTAGTGTTTTCCTTTGCCGTTTGGTTCGAACACTCTCATGAATCCTTTCTCAAAGGAAATTTTTGATAAAATTTTACCAAAGTGATTATCAAGAAAATTCTATAATTTCACCTTCACTGGAAAAATGTATTCCATTATGTCGGTTTGTGTAACCAATACCTAATAAACTGCTCTTGTCAGTCTAAAATAAATTGTGTCAAAGAGAGTTTAGATCTTAATTGAAATCTACTGTGTATATAAAAATGAAGAATTAAAGGGCATTTGTAGAAAATTTCCAAGAGATGGACAGAAAGCTTGGTTGCTTTCAATTAAAATCCTAGAGAGGAGTAAAATTTACATCTGCTCTTATTTTTGCATGTTTCCAACTGTGCTATGTTTCAGCTTATTTTTTTAAGAAACTTACTTATTAAATGTATCTCTATCAATTACACAAATAGGCAAAGTTCCTGCCGGTGTCCATGATTGCAATGGTTAAATCTAGTAACTCTGCCACAGTTTTGTCTATTTTTTAGGGTCACCTAGGCCATCTAGGGTGTCTAGCCCAACTACAAGCATTTTACCATTTCAGTTAACTGGCTTGGAATATTTTATAAGTTACTGATTTAAAATCAAGCTGCCTCCTGAACCTAAGTACAATAATGATATGTCTTCTGAAAGAATCTGTGTGACAAAGACTCCATTAACTTTTTTTAGGTTCAAGAAATTAGGTTTAACCATAATTTAATTTTGATGTCTTTACGTAAGGAAGACCTTAAATGTAGGATATGATCCTTTTTTCGGCTGCAGCAAAACTGGTCCTGTTGGAACCATTACCAATGTTGTAAAACTGTTCCCATAAAATGTTGGCCTAGCCCAAAGTCTCTTGAATTGGCATTTTATATTGTTGACATAAGGTTTCAATTCTGAACAAAAACCACGATATGGCAAAGGAAACTTAATCGCTGAAAATGTTTACAATTTTTATTTTGATGTGAGGCGGTAATCAGAACAAGCGCCCAAAAATTATTAGATTTCTTTTAATGAGCAGACCTGATGTTTGATGGGCCAGCCCTTGATTCACAGACTGCTATAATTGAATGGCTTTATGCAGAAAGGAACTACCTCTGCTATTGATTATATATTGTAGTTAATTATTTTTCGCACAAATCCATGCAATTCATCATGTAAATATGTTTGGTATTTTTATGAAACATTGTACTCATTAATTTGTACTCTTGTTTTTCCTTATTCAGGTACAAATATTTTCTTTTTTTTATATGTTTTCATATCATTTAGTCATTTCAATGTATCTTTGTTAATATTGTGTACTTATGTATTTCTTGTAAATTTGACTATTTAACTTGTACCTTTGTTTATGAATTATTTTTGGAAAATAATTTGTTCATCACTATTTTTTACTTTGTTAAGTTTAATGTGTAAAAAACGAAACTGAATGATAAAAACTTATTATTCATAAACTGTGGTCTATTTTCATGATTTTCCCTTCTTACCACTTTGGTACTCTATACCCTTATTCCAAGAAATCTGAAAGCTAAATCGGTTCCATGAATTACAACAAATGTTATGGTCAGGTAGAGTAGAGATCAGGTTTTGAGCAAATCATGCAAAGAAAATTTCACTTCATTTTGAGTTTAGAGCATTCCAATTCAATTGAATACTCTTGCTTATCAACATCAAAAGTTGCATTGCTATTTGAATTTACTAGCTAGGTGCCTGCTTTGTAGCCCTGAAATTCAGGGTTCTCAAAAATAACACATGGCAGAAAAAATCAAGTGAATATCACAAGAATAATACGAAAGTAGGAACAAGAATAGGTCGTTTGCTGTCCTGTCCTTCGTAAGACCTTATTCCCGAGTGATACCAAAAGCATTACCAAAAAAACCACGATGACCTATTCCCTTTTCTGCCTTCCTAATCTTTTTTTCAATTTTCTGCTGAGAGTCGCTAAGTATTTCAAATAAGAGCCTGGCAGTAGGGTGTGCCATTTGACAGACTCCACAAAGCCTCATAACTCTGAAAGCACATCGACTGGCGCAATTCGCATCCTTTTCGGACTCGCACAACTTTTTGAGAGAAAAGTTTCCAGCATTTTAAAAAGTGATGGGGGGCCTGTACGGAAAAACTTATCCTTTGAGATATCCACATGAAAGAGGGGCATTAATGTTCCCCTGCCCCCTGCCATACAGTAGTTCAATCTTTTTAAATGTTAGCAAATTTTTTTTTGAGACAGTGGCAAAAAAATTTGACAGATACTTGGAGGTTCTTCGGTATTTTGAAAAGGTCCAGAGAAGACCTTTTCAAGCCAGCTTTTATAGCACTGGTAACAGTGAACAGTTGGTATTTACAAGGAAGTTGGGCAGAAATTCCATGTTATGCCTTGAATTATACACTTTTCACATTCATTGTTAAGGTGATTCTGGGGGAAACTTTTTCAGATTTCAATCCAATGGATAGCACCTCTAGTCGCTTTTGGGAAAAGTCATATTTTGGCATTTTAAATTGAAAACAAAGAAAAACGCAAAACCCAAGCATGTCAGCACGTGCAGTTTTTTTTTTTTTTTTTTTTTTTTTTTTTAATTTAAGAGATCCAAGAGCAAAACTGGTTGAAAATTATAGCTTTAATTTAGGAAATCCATTTCACCGTAAGCTTAGCGAGTGCAAGTGATACTATGTCTACCTGCCTCACTCTCACTCATTGAGGCTTATGGGAATTTTTGTATTTCATAAAGCCCGGCTTTATTTTAGAGTGTTTCAGCTTAAAACTTTAGGGTATCTTCCTGAAGTATGCTCGCAGGTTCATTCCTCAAAGTTGTACTTTTGGTGCAAATTCATCAATTTTAGCCAGGAGCTGTTGACTTTTAAAGCAGCGCGACGAGATGACCATGGTTCGAACTAAACAGACCTGGAATCACTTTAACCTTTGATGGTGATGTTGGTGGTAAGGTGCAATATAATCCTCATAATGTTGTATTGTACCTAAAGCAGATTTACCAGAAAACAATGAAAGAACTAAAGAAAAAAAAGGAGCAAGGTAATTAAAAACAATAATCTTTATTTACGAGAGGAAAATAAAAGGGGGGAAAAACTGAAAGCACAAGTACAATAGTACAAACGTGGGTCAAAATCTTGTTTCCGTCAAAATGAACCATATTTATCAGAATACTTAAATGAAAATACATGAAGGACCTATGGTTACTATCACTTTTTTAGTAATTTTACGAAAGAATTCAGCTTGACTGCGCAAACTTCCTTTTCATGGGGCCACGGGGCCTAGAGTAACACTGATGGAGAAACTGGTTACAGGCAGGACATTATTTAAAGAACACAAGATCAGCCAAATATGCTTGTTGCACCCCTTTGGGACAAGGATGGAGTTTAATTTTTGGAGATGATTAAGGTGATTTCAGGCAAAAATTTTCTAGATTTCAATCCAATGGATAGCGTCACTAGTCGCTTTAGGGAAAAGTCAAGTTATTTTAAATTGAAAAAAAAAAAAAAAACGCAAAATCCAATGACATCTTCATCTACAAAATTTCTTTATGGATTTTTTGAGAGCCCATTACGAGCAAAATTGGTTAGGTTTTTAAACGATCCATCGATCCAGATAGACAGAAGCCAAAACTACCTGAAATAAGAATCATCGATTATTTTTTATTGCTTTTTAGCAAAAACTAGCCCCTGGATTAGAGATTTTCCCGAAATGAGATTTTAACCCACATAGTGATGAAGTGTACAATCAATATATTACAAATACTTCATGCATGACGAGTAACAAAATTACACAATATACAAAACTATTTTGGAAATATTCCATGATTATGAAAATTGAGCGCTTTCACTCCATCTTGGGTTCTACTTTGGCTGATGCTAATGCACTATGAAGTTTAGTCACTGCTGATTTAATGATCTGGTGAAGGGTCTCGTCTTCTTCACAAGAAACAGTCTGAGGGAGAAAAAAGACAAATAAATAAACACAGAGTAAATGATTCCAGAGACAAAGATAATGAAAAGGGATTATGTTCAATTTTGAGAAAAATGGCTTGTTGTGATTCATACGTTTAAAAAGTTACCTGTTGTTGAGTGCGAAACGCAATTTGTTACAAACAGTTACTAAAAAGGAGCCGACGAGTCAGTGGCTGACATAATCTCAGTCGATTGAAGTATGAAGAGGTGAGGAGGAGATTACCTGCGCAATCGAGTTGCGCAGCAGCAAGCCCATTTAATTTAACAAATACGATCCGATCCTTTGTAATCACCTCCCAGTGGTAAATGGTTCTCGTTCTTGCAAAAAGCTACGTATCCAAACAGTTCAAAGTCACCAAAACCTATCTTCCTTTTAGAGCAGTACAGGGTGAGTGAATAAAGACCAAATTTATTCTTCCTGTCAAATCAAATCCTTCAAATCGCTTCAATTCCAACTTTTTGTAAAATTAAACAGAAATTCTTAATTTTGATTTTTGTGACCTTCATCGCCGTTCTTCAAAACTCTCAAAATTTGAATAACAGAAGAACAGACAAGCAGGAAAGGCAAGAGGATGATTTGATACAAAATATCAAATGAGTATGTAAGAGGCAGAAAAAATTTGCAGGCCCGATTTTAACTTGAGTTGTTTTAGTAGGACATGCTCAAAACCATTATTCAGGTTTGAAAGCAAAAATCACAGAAAAACACGAAAAGTTTGATAAAAGAGCTTGCGCACAAGCAATAGGCAGATAACACTTGCAAACCCAGAAGCAGAGAATTAATAAAATATGTACTTACTAAATCAGTGAGATCAATATTTGCTTTCTTTCCATCGACCGTTACAAATAACTTTTCGCCTTTGAATATTTTCGGTACCGAGTCTTCTCCAAACATTTCTTGAAGCATTTCTATCAGACATTCCTGGAAAATTTAGCATATTATTGAAATGAATTAAAAGAAAAAAACATGGTGACAAAAATTTAAAAAAACTTCTAATCCTGAACTTTAGTATAATTAGATGTGAAGCGAAATTCATAAAACCATACAGAAACACAAACTGTGAAAAACTACCAAGCATCGATGAAAGGCAGCACTTTGACGCAACCTGCACTACACATAGAGACAGCGCATTCAGTCCCATCTCTTCTTTTGTTCTTTCAAAACCTAGGAAGGTTTGGATAACATGTAATGTGGGTTGCGTTGAATCGTCGACGCAGGACTTATGCGACTGCTTGAAACCACTCCCTGCAGGCCTGCAGAAAATTCCCTATCCGGCAATCTCGGATCGCGTGATCAGTGCACGGCAAAATAGGAAATTTTGTGGCAAATTGTGGCAAAAACTAAAAGTTTTGTGGCAACCTTTTTGCAAAAAGTGTTGCAAAACAGAGTTCGTGTGGCAAAAAAAATTGGGATTGCAGAAGAATACAGAGGTTGGGAAAGATTCTGCAGGCCTGACTCCCTGTAATGAAAGAAGAACTCTTATACACTACCTTGAAATGCATGCGATCCATTTTATGGGGCTGATATGGGAGATTCTTTGATGACAGAGATGCTCCACACTGCTCAGCCTGTAGGACTGCTGCCAATACGGCATCAGCATACATATCATTTACAGGAGAGGCGACCCACTGCACAAAATAAAGAGAGAACATTAAAATATATTCTGTTCACATGTATGGTACGTGTTGTAGACAAATTGTCACGTCAGGCGGGCAGTGGCATCGCAAGCAATGTAGCAATGATGCATTTTGTCCATTTGAAGACATGGAAAAGGTCCCACAATATTTGAGGCCCACAGTGCACAATAGACAAAATGCAGCAATACCAGATTGCACGCCACTGGCAGCGGGGTGATTTCTAACGTAATTGTATCCAGTCAAAAGCCATCCAGCGTTAGCTTTGGGGATAATACATTCTGATAATTATACATTTATTTAAAGCAAAAAACAGGCAGAACCTCATTATGTTTACAAAAGGAGAGGAAAAGAAAGATTAAGACAGGATGAAAAAAAATTAACAATAAACAAAAATTAAAGAAACAGTAAAGAAAAGGAGAAACAGACAGTTCGACCAAGAAGAGAAACAGATAAAACCTCAAATAAAATAAAATAAAGAGACTCCCATGCACGAATAAAATGGCTAAGGCAGTGGCGTCGCGTGCAATTTGGCAACAATGTGTTCTATCCATTTAAATTCATGTAAAATATCGAATTCAGGGGGTGCACAGTGCACAAGGAAAATTCGATTTATTTCCTGAGTTTTAATGGAGCAGCTGCATTGTTGTCAGATGGCACGCGACGCCACTGGGCTAAGGTCAGACGCGTTTCATACGGACACGGCCTGACATCATCAGCAACTTTGAAATGCGTCCAACCCCACCCATTTTATTCGCGCAAATGAGTCTTTTTATTTTATTTTATTTAATTTTATTTAAAAATTTAAGTACTTGTGCTGCTCTCCAATTTTACGTTTTAGACAAAACCTAGATGTGAGGGAATGTTTTGATGGGGCTACATTTGGCAAAAACTACGTCTACAACATAATTGAGTTGATTGTCTGTTGCACACAGACGACAGATAACGTGCTTATAACCCCAGACATTATTGGTATAGCCCGCAAAATAATTTAAGGAAAGGCCTCTAAGAAGACAACCCTGAACTAGAGTCCCTATGTATGAAAGAGTCTCGCCATACGAGGTTCCATCTTTCATTGGCTGCTGAAAAATGAAGAAGAAGGAGTCAGTGAAGCCAGGAGGCACGCCTCTTGAATCTTGTGTACATTTTCATGGAACCATCTCCCCAGCTGCCAAGCTTTGAGGAAACTTTCAACATTTTTTGCTTTTACGGATGAATTTTCTATTGACATTGAAGAAAGGATGCTCAGAATAGAATAAATTCATGCATAACTCTTCACTGTAGATTAAAACAGGTAGTGAAGCCAACGAGAATTGAAGGTTAAGTTGACCTAACAAAGATTACATACACACAAACGTAGATCGTTGGATGGAAATGTAAACGAGAGGCGCGCCGTCAGGCTCCTCAGACCCTTTCTTCTTCTTCACTTCTGTTCACGTGTCTTGACTATTTCATAAACAGGGACTCAACCCTGAACCTTAAAGCAGACTTGATCGAGGATGTCAGGGGCATTGATTAAGTTTTTTATGAATACATGGTACACGACAATACAGAAAAAAGATACAATTCCTCTGTTGAAAATAAACTGAAAGAAACAGTAAGAATGAATAAGCTTGCTGTTATTACCTCGAGAGAGACAACTTTGTTATCTAATGTTAGATCAATGCAGTCGAAGGCTCGTAACTTCTTCTCACTGAGCGGTTCAACAGGCCCAGCCAAGTGCCCGATAATAAATTTCAATATTGATAAACTGCCCGAGAAATAGACAGACTGAGACTGTGTTACGAGAGACGTTGCCATATCAGTGTACTCTGGGAAAAAAAAACAGAAAAAATTCAAATACTCACAGTTGTAAGATTTACAATTTCTGAACAGATGAGTCTAGCAGTGAAAATGTAAAAGTCAAACCAAGATCTATTAATCTTAGGTCAGTCCAGTAGCAAAGTCGGCGGGGCTAAGGCGTTCCGTATCACATTGTCTGCCCGGTTTGCTGGGATTCTAGTCCCCTGTTTGGCAGGAATCTAGTCCCCTATTTGGCGGGAATCTAGTCCCCTGTTTGGCGGGAATCTAGACCCCAATTTGCAGGGCATAATCACCCCTGTTGTGCGGATCACTCGGCAGAATCAACAGCTGTTATGCGGAATATGACGGTGAATGAACCACATAGCGGGGAAAAGTTGGTATTGACCGCCTACAGAGCTGACCTGGTGCTAATAGATCTTGGGTCAAACTATCAAGGATGCACACAGGACAGTGCACTCCCTAGAATTGATATTTTACAAGGGTTTATAAGGATGAAATACATCATTACCAGATTGCAAGCAACGCCACTGAAACCAGCCACTAGTTTCACAACAAAGCTTCAACTTGGATAGAGCAAACTGGCAGCAGAATGTAAAATACAGTCAAAGTCTACCATTAGTTATCGAAAGATTTTAAATCAATCTTTATTTTAAATAAGAGGGCGAAAAAAATTTCAACATACACTGATGCGGAAACTTTTTAACCATTCAAACTAAGTTTACTTTTTGTGCCATAGCTGGAGCAAAGAAAAATCTTTGCTAAGCACTTGTTAAAATCAAATTATCTCAAAGAGATTTGAACTCGGAAGATATATTTTTGTTAGTGAAACTTGCAGCAGTTTTTTTCAGGTTTGCTCCTTTCAGAGACAGTTCATACAAAGATTCATTTCAAAGGAACTTACTAGATAAATCTTCAGGTGCTACCATATGATAGTTGAAGTTCCTTTTGATGACAATACCAGATAGGTTGCTACCTTTGACAGGTTTCTCCATAGCAAGGCTGCCCATTACCTGAAATCCAAAATTAAATTTAAGATCAGGAAGTTCTACTTCTAATCTTTCAGGAATTTCGTTCGAGTGAAAAGATGCTTTAAGGTATGTGGAATCTAATGGTGCAATAAAATTTGAGAAAACTGGTAGAGGTCGTTTCAGAAGTGTAGGCGCATCTAAACCAATAATCTTGGGAATCTTCCAGCATTATTTCTGATATTACATCATAAAAATGCATGAAAATGAGTATGAGAGTTGCTTTTTATTGAGGAAAGCTTTAAAATCTAAAGTTTGAAGTCGAGGGCAAGTTTTGTTTTGATTTGAAGGATAGAAAATTGAAAATTCGCCAAAGATTACAGTCTAGGTGCACCTACACTTCTGAAACGAGCTCTAGTTAACTAGCATGAATTGGCATTCAAAAATTTGGATCTGATTTCTTATGGGTAAATCCACAAGAGTGAGGGAGATAGAGCATTTGTTTGGATCCAATTTTGATCGAGACGTTATCAATGAACAGGTCTATTTCTCCAATTTGATTATGTTACTGGATTTTTGTCTATTTTTGCATCTTGTACTCTTTGAACTACTCTACTTTGCTAAGAATGACCATCGTGTGTAATCAAAAAGCTTAAAAGTAAAAAATGAAACCATTATACACAGCAAAACGCTATTTTACTTTCAAATTTCTACAGCAGCTTTAGAAATCACAAAAACTAAATTGTACGGACCCGTTGATCTTTGTCCCTGATGTATATATACCGAGTGATACAATCGCAGTGGTTAGTGATTAAAGCTTAAAACAATTCGAACAATTGAAGTAAGTCAATAACTCATCAAATTCACTACAAACTCGTTCCAAGCATGAGCTCTTACTACAGAATAATGCAATCAGAATGGAAACTCTGTTGGATTTTGAAGCGAATTCATTCCGCATCCGCCATGATGGAATATAGGATGTTTACATCTGGATTCGCGCGCAAAAAAAAAATATAGGACATGTTCCGCAAAATTTTCATTCTGAAATGCCAGTAGAATAAAAAAGAGGCCGGAAAATGAGATTTCTTTCCAGAATTTTACAGAAATAAATGAGTTTCAACACAAATCAATCACGACCGCCATGTTGGGATATAGGACCACAGCGTTGCCTATTGGTGCCGTTAAATTCCAAACTAGCTTCCATTGGCTCTTATGGGAGTTTTCGTTCTGACTGTATTATTTTGTGCTCTTACCTTGGCGACTTTCTCTCCACGGAAATACAGCTCAACAGCGATTGTATTGCGAGGATTGTGAACTTCCATTTTTGTGTCTGGATCATCTTCGTATTCCCTCTGTAGAGCAGCTTTCAATCTTGCCATTTCATTTTGTTCACCATGAACTAAAACCTAGAAAGAAACATGATGATGAATTTTAGATCAGATTTAAATGCTAAGTTAACTTATGATAAAATGCCAGTCAACAGTTCACATATTCACATAAATGTATTTTTTTTTTTTTTTTTTTTTGGTATAATTCTACCCAATTTGAAACATTTATTTTAAAAAAAATATAGTTTCACAGACCTCTTATCAAAATTCAACTTAATCAAATTAAACGGAAAGTTCAGAACTGTCAAAGGAAACATTTATATTTCCCTTTTGTTTATAAATAACTTGAAATGAAACAGACAAAGAAAATTCTTGGTTCGGACCTTTGACCTTGCTGATTTTCCTAATTTCCTTCTTATTAAAAATTTAGACTCAGTTGTTATCTACATAAAAGCCACAAATGATGATGCTAAATGTTAACCTTTTGTCACTTAGTTGTACTTTCAAGTTAAGGCTTCAAATTTAATTTCGCCTTTGAACTGTTCACGCATTATATGATGATGCAAATAGGTTAGTTAAAAGGTCCTTTTCAGGGCCACCAACTGAAATCAAGCTTTTTGAAATATTCAAATCTTCAAGTACAGCTTTGGGCAAAATTTCTCCGAAATTTAAAAAAATTGAATTGGTCCTTTCTCATTATGACGCATATTAGGTGCCTTTGTTTGAAGCGAGAGTCTTGAGAGAAAGAGGTAAAAGCAGGTCATAATTTTTTGATGAATCCCTGTTTTTTCTAGTTCTAGACACCTTGCCTCAGGATGCAACTTTGAAAGAGTAATTAGCGTAGTTAGATCAGCAAATCACACAACAATCAAACAAATATCATTAAAAAATTACTTTGATTGCATTATACATTTCTAGTTGGTCAATAGATAATTCTTTGTTAGTCAATATACCTAGGACTATCTCCTTTGGTTTTCAGCTACAATTATAGTGAAATCGTACTTCAAAGGGTATTTACGTTGGTATCAATACTTAAGAGTTGTAGAAAAAGTCACTAACAGATCCTCGACTCACTCAATTTTTTTTTTTTTTTTTTTTTTTTTTTTTTTTTTTCAGGCTACTTTACAAGAACAACAAAATAAAGGTTTCAGATGAAATTAAATCTAAATCAGAGTAGTTACCACATGAGCAGGTTTAAGAATACGGATGAATTCACTAGTTTGTTGATAATCCGTGTGAGCGGAGAATGAAATATAATCAACAGACATCTTTAAAGGCAGTTTCTGACCAGTCATGGCAACAACTTCTTCAGGTTCTGATAATATGGTTTTTGCAAGGGTTCCTTCCACACAGTAACCTTAGGAACAGAAATAAAAACTTAGCGTTCAGCAAATTTGTACCAAAGTTATATACACGTGACCACTTTTCAAGTTTTGTAACTTGACATTTTCTATAAGAGAACCATGATCAATTCAAAAAGACTTCAAAAATACCATACTTTACAAAAGAGCTAGACAACAAACAGTAAAAACCATTGGCGCAAGAGATGAGGCATACTTTCAAGTGCTTCCTCACAAATTATTACAGGCAATTTTCTGCCATCTTTAATGTTTTTTCGTTCCACAGATTTTTCCCTGTGTTTCCGGATGTTTTTTCTGCCTTTAGACAGAGACTATTTTTGGCTGATATTTATGGATGCAAATACTTTTCTTCCATTGTGTTGACACACATGCACTGATTTTAAAAGGCATGCACAAGTATAGGCAGACAAAAGGTGCAAAGTTATTTCATTGTCCATCTAACGCATAGGCATAAGTCGAATCCAACGTTTCATGGTCATCTTTCACGTTTTAAATTTTTCAAAGGACAATGCATGCAAGAATAATCCTTGAATATTCTTTCCTTTGTTCTCATGAGTCATAGAATCACAGAAAAATATTAATTGAAGTAATTGAATAATTGATCGCGGTTGAAAAATGAAAATGAGTTTGGAAATTTTGAAACGTTGGATTCGACTTACACCTATGCATCAGATGGACGGCAATTTGCCCCCTGTGTGCATCTCAGGTTATTCTTTTTTTTCTGCCTTACAAGGAAAACATATTCTGATGGTATGTCTGGATACAGACTACAGATACCACTTTTACGTTAAGTTTCCATACCCATGATAATTTTAAATAAGTAGCATACTCAGACCCAGGCAGATAATGTCATGCCAAAATAGGCACAACACTTTTTTGCATATTTTGTCTGCCTATGTAGACAGACATAGGTATTCTTTTACAACCATACCATGCGGGAAAAAAATCTGAAACCATGAATATCAGCCGAGAAATGTTTTCTCATAGCGCAGAAAAGAAAACCTTAAAACAGCGAAATATGAACAATTTTCCAATTTTTAGGGGGGAAAATTGTCTTTCCATAAATTAGTAGTAGGGGGATAGCCAAAAATTATTAATCCTTTGACTTGGACTTGATTAACAGTGGACGTAATCAAGCAATGGAAAAAATTGCACTGGACATCAAATACCATTGGACAAAAAATCTGACTAGACTATAAAAAGAAGGACCTGAAATCCTACAGCAAGTTGTCAAGGAACCAAAATAATGGAGCAAGAAAGAATTGGACAAAAAATCCTGGAACCAGATTTTGAGGGCTCTTAGGGTGCAATGCAGAAACTTTCCTTGAGATCTCCTTCACTCAGCTTGGTTTGAGAAATACCGTATTTACCCACAGATAGTGCGCCCCGCGTATAGTGCGCACCCTAAATTTTGGAGCTAAAAAAAAAAAAAAAAAACAATAACCCACGTATAGTGCGCACTAATACAAACCACCAGAGAGCAATAAACCCCAAACCCCCCATGTCCCCCAATCAAAAAAACCTAAACCATTTGCGTAACAATACGCCCCCAGAGGGAATAAGATACTGTAACACATACCCTTTTTCTTTGGGGTAAGAAGGTGACCTCCCTTTAAGAAACCCCTGACATTGTGGGGCGCGTGCAAGGGCAGGGGCACGCAACATAATGCACGGCACCCTGTTATCTCTGTTGTAGCCACGCCTACACCCTCACGACGCGCCACCCGTCTCGGGCGAGGGGAAGACATTCTGAATTCGTACGGGCCTACGGGGAGCGGAAATAAACAAAACGAGTTGTATACGCACATGCGCGCATTTGAAACGTGATCTCACGATCTAGTTCCCGATAAGAAACTAGTTTTTCGTTGCGATAACGGGAGTGCTCCGCTATAGTTGAACAGAGGAAAGCATTGGTGTTTGTTTTTATGCGTCACCGACTGTTTACGGGGCTGATTTCGCGAAGACCCCGCGTATAGTGCGCACCCCGATTTTTCGGCAAAAAATTGATTTTTAGGTGCGCACTATCTGTGGGTAAATACGGTAAATCAAACACCTGTCAATCAAAACATAACCTAATTTGCGTAACAATACAAATAGATGGCAGATAAGATACGTAACCCTCCCCTCTCTTTGATAAGAAACCGGTTGACCTCGACTTTTGCAACCCGTGACATGTGGCGCTTGCAGGCAGCGCACGCATCATAAAGCACGGCGACCTGTTATCTCTGTTGTAGCCACGCCTACACCCTCATGACGCGCCACCTGTCTCTGGCGAGGGGAAGACATTCTGATTGCGTACGAGCCTACGGGGAGCAGAAGTAAACAAAACAAGTTGTATACGCCCATGCGCGCATTTGAAACGCGATCTCGCGATCTAGTTCCCGATAAAAAACTAGTTTTTTGTGGCGATAACGGGAGTGCTCCACTTTAGTTGAACAGAGGACAGCATTGGTGTTTGTATTCATGTGTCACCGACTGTTTACAGGGCTCATTTCGCGTAGACCCCGCGTATAGTGCGCACCCCGATTTTTCGGCAAAAAATTGATTTTTAGGTGCGCATTATCTGTGGGTAAATACGGTACTCAAATCGATAATTCTTTAGAAAATTTGAGTTCAAAGTAGCTAACAAGCTACCTTGAAATTCCTCTTTGAGATTTGCCTAGAGTACACTACTGTGCGTTTCCAAAGCGTCACTGAACTGCAAATATTTACCTCAATCTCACTTGAAAATCCCTTGAAACTTCCCCGAGAAATCTCAAGGCATTTTGGCTCATGGTGTGTTTCTGAATTGCTGATTGAATATGGAGGACAATTCAAGTCCAAAGCACAAGGAGATCTCAAGGAAAGTTATTGAAATGCACCCTTAACAAGTTCATCAGTGTTCTTTGGTTGAAATCCACAGGAATATATGATCTATATTGCTGCAGCAAAAATGTGCGAAAGATTCATTACATTTTTGTGAAGTACATATTCAACTGTCTCTTTCAAGCGGTTTCTCATAGAAAGGCCCAATAATACATATGAGTTGTGTTCTACCAAAACAAAATAAGCCTTCAAGTCACATTATTCTGTTTTTTGAAGAGCACGCAGCTCTACTGCCTGAAACCATCTTGGTTCTAGAAAAGGATAGTGAAAGTAGACTGACCTGCAATGATAACTCCATTTTTGGCATCGGTGCACCAAGACTCAAACAATTCTCTAGATAATCCATTTTGAAGCATACCAGGTGTTGCCATGATTACACAAGGACCAATGTCATCAAAATGATCGATACCCTGTGAAATAAAATCTCATCAATAAATTTAAATAAAACCTTTGATGCTTCCGATATGTTCGCCTTTAAAATACATCGCCTCTTTCTGTAGAAATATGTACATATTTTTCCCATACGTACAGGTATCTTCTATCTTTTACACATTTCAAAAGCTTGGGAATAAAATCGATGCTGTGTTTTTAATTTTAATTCTTTTTTTTTTAATTTATTTAAGAATACATTGAGGTCACAATTAAGTGACCATGGTACAAGTCAAATTACAATTGTATGAAGAACAAATAAATAAATATTCTTATGAATCAGTTTAAAAATTGTTGTAGAAATGTAGAGAGTAGTAAGGATTCTTTAGGAGGTATTGCTCTAATTTAGAAATGAAAAGATAGAATTCGCTTTCCCTGAACAAACCCTTTAATTCTTTTTAATTCTCTTTTTCATTCCAGATATGTTCTGCAGTACCTGATCTGGTGATTTCTCTGTTCTCTGTGTGTCTTGCATGTTGGTTCTAATTTTGAATGATCTTTACTTTTTTCGAATAACCAACATCTGCTTTTTTGCGTGTGTCACAGCTAATCTCGTAAATTCCTGGTTTTAATTGATTATTTTACTGTTTATATTGAAATCGTGTGCTGTTGCTATTTTCTTTTTGTTTGCCAGTAGTGGACTCACTCAGTTTATCACTGATGTACTTAGAGGGCTGAACCCATAGCTATTTTATTGTTTTGTGGAAAAACATGTTACGCATGTTTTTTCTTTTCCATTTGTAAAAATGGAAAATAAATAGATAATAATTATATTACATTAATATTTACTGGTAAACAGAAATTCCAGTTATTCTTAATGGCTTCCTTTTTTTTAAACACAAATACTCTTCTACTTACTTTTAAATTAGAGATGTGCTTGAATACAAACGGATTGTTGATCGCTATCTGCCTACGAATCCTTTCGTTCATTGCATTAATGAAAGTCTGGTACACAGCCATACACTTCTTTGCTAAGGATGATGCATAGTAAATAGGGATATCGTGCAGTTCTGGATGCTGACTCCAGTATTCATCTGAAATTTGGGTTTCAATCCTCAATAAAAAACAGCTTCGAGAAATAATCAAGGAAAACATGAAGCACTTAATCCACTTTCCCAAACTTTCAGAAAAATGCGAAAAGCTGTGGTCTCTTTTCTGGCAAGATGGAATGTCCTCGACCACGGCTCAAATAAAAGTTACCAACATGAGTGAATTAGAAGTGCAATTTTCAAGGGCTTGAAGTCAAAAATATGAATGTTGAAAAATGAATGAATGAAATGAATGAAAAAAAATTTAAAAAAAAAAAAAATTAAAAATGAAAAATGAATGTATGAAAAATATGTATGTGAAGGTTTTTCGGGAATATAAAATGGAATTAGCCAGTTTTAATCTCAACTGATGGATTTTGATTCCGTCCTTGTCTGAGCTCATCAAAAAGTGGCAAAAAATCAGAAAGTTAAAATCTCTCATCGAGCAAACTTGGTTACAAATTAAAGCCGTAAATTATGATACATATTCGTTCTGCAGCAAGCTTGGTGAGTGAGAGTGAGTGCGAGTGATAATATGTCCATCTACCTCTCTCGCAATCATAGAGGCTTATGGGAATATGCGTGTTTCATCATTTCCAGCTTTAGTTTTGAGCATTTCAGCTCAAAACTTGCAGGATATCTTCCTAAGGTATGTTTGCAGGTGCTGAAGTTCCTGAAATTTGTACTTTTGACGTAAATTAAGCAACTTCAGCCAAAAAATGTTGATTTTTTGAGCAGGGCTAGTGGCACTATTCATTGGATTGAAATCTGGACAAGCTTTGCCTGGAATCACCTTAAAGACTCTAGTTCATGACACAAAAGCGCCTGCAAACATATATAAAGCCAGTTGCGCTTGGATAGCAAGTTTTGGGTAAAACTTGATTACAGGTTGCTTTAGGCCACAGTTATTTAATTTTGTGGGTCTACCGAGCCACAAAATCAGAGTAGACAGTTTTTTCAGGTTTATTCAAATAATTTATCATGTATTTTTGAAAAAAGCACAATATTTCTCCATGAATGTTCTTCCCACAAACCAATACAAATAGGTAGTCAGGGAACCAGTTCGAACCAAACCAGTTGCCTCAATAAACCAAAACCGAACTGAAAACTAATTTTTTTTGCCACTTTCGAATTATGAACCAAACAGAACCGAGCTTTCCGTTGGTTCAAACTCTTGCTTTTGCGTCTATTTTTTTGCAACGTTGCTGAGTTGAACACGCTCATAAATTAAATGGACTATAAAAATACAAATAAATTAATCAAACTTCATTTCATGAAGAATAATTATCTTTACCTAGAATGAGTAGAAGTTCTTGAGCCCGGCCTAGAGCAAAGACAGGTATCAAACAACGACCACCTCTATTAACAATGTCATGAACTAAAGTTGTGAAGCGAGCTTCTCGGTCTTCCCTCTTCTCATGAATGTGAGTACCGTAAGTTGCTTCCTAAAATTCATAAAACAGTAACGTGAGCTGGCTGTGGAGATTATAATCGAGGAGCAAACAATAAAACGGGCAAATGTAACTAAAAAATGTAATTTCAAAAGAAAACGAGAAAACTATGCTACAGAAGAAATAGAAAGTTTCGAAGTTTGATAGGAAGACCATTAGTAAAACTTCCACGATGACTGATTCCGATTTACAAGGTAGGCAAAAAATTGAGAAAATTCCAGACCTGAAGTGAAAAATTCATGCTTTTCCTTGCACCTGTTCCCGAGGCTAATAGAGACCTAGCACAAAGCTTGTGACAGGTGTCCACTTTTCCAGCTCAATTTTGGTCGGAACTCATCGAAATAACAGCCAAGTATTGCCTACTGTTGACTGATGAGCACATGTTTTGCATTCGCCAAGCAAACCCTGTTTCCGTTTCCAGGACCACAGACCTATCACAGCCTTTTCTTGAGCTTCACCACTCAACAGCAGGCTATGTTTATCGTTGCAGCCGGTGACTCCCAAACAAAACTGCGCGAACTTAACTTGCCTCACTTTTCTAACACAGGAAGCATACGGTGTGCTGGGTCTCTATTTGTCTCCGACCTGCTCTCTACTTTATAGAATTTTCGGATCTAAGTGACACCCAGATATAGTTATGTCCTTTTATTAGACTTTCATTAGTATTTTCTCAAAATCCATTCAAGCAAGGGACGGAATTGATAACAAGACTGTGTAATACTATCATAAAGCATTTCAAATAAGTTTTTTTTTACCCTTGTTGTCAGCAACAGAGGGAAAAAGAAGTTAAGGATAAATAAATTAACAATAAAAAGTTCCAACTCAAGGATAAATTAAATTATTCAATTATTGTACTCACTGTTATTAGGATATCAGGGCGCACTGATGGAATTTCAGCTGCCATTAAATGCCTATCTTCCTGTCGTGAGAAGTCGCCTGTGTATAGAATCTAAAGGTTGAAAGGCAAAAAACAAAAGTTCACAAAAGTTTTGTCAAGTTTAGATTTAATCGTCAAGTCTTAGTCAAGATATAAATGGCCTACCGCATAAATAAGTGTCATTTTGCGATATCACCCGATTTTTGCAGATTCTCGGCACTTGAGGACACAAAGATTCCATCATCGCAGGCTACGACCTATACAAAAAGTCTCTAAGCGGTTAAATTTTCAGCTTGAAAATAGCCTTTCGATTCCTAACAGGTTCAGGTGCCTAAACCCGTGAGCTAAACCCGTGAGAATTGAACCTGTTGGAACCTCGATTGGTCCAGCAGAAATTTATTGCACATAATTGAACTTACTAAATCAGTCAATTCCCATTCTTAGCTCTGAATTCATTCACAAGTCAGCTATCCATAGGATTTCAATTCTATAATACCTTCAGTCAATCATAATTGTATTAATTCGTCCACCTTTTATTGCTCCATAAAGACATTAATTTTCAAGCTCACGTCATTTTTATTGCAGTTAATTTTGCTGAAACTGGTTATTCTTCTCCTTTTTTTATTGTAATTTTTTGAAATTTTTGCTAATGATTTATTTTGGTTAAAACTGTTAAAAGCTTTCCTTCATTTTATTCAATTTTTATTCTTTATCATTTAACTCTCGCTTTAATCTCGTTTTTGTTGTTTCTTACTGTCCACTTTCCTGTTACCATATTGTTAAGAGCTTACACCATTAATTTTCTAAATAAACAAATTAAAAAATTTCGATGACAGCTTGACATATTTTGAAAGGTTCAGTTCCTATTGAGTAGAGTATGATGCTCATACAAATATGAGCATAGCTGTGACCAGGAATCCGCCTATTTCTCTATTTGTCCATTAAATCATTTGTGTTAGAAAGCAGTTGAGAGAGAAAAAGAGAAAGAAAAATTCCTGCATATGCAACTGAGTGTTTCTAACTTACTTTGACGCCGGCAATTTCCACCATGAACATTGCAGCTCCTAAGACATGACCAGCATTATACGCCCAGAATTTGACTCCGCCAACATCTTTCTCTTCATGAAAATTGATGGTTTCAATTTTATCCAAACTCTTTTCGAGATCTGATTCCGTATACAACATTTGTTCTGTAGCAATGTTACTAAACAGAGCGAGAAAAAAAGAGAAGAGATAATTAGGAAACTGACGGTGTAAAAAATGGCATGTTCAGCAAACGGTTTTGATTCTTATGTATTTTAAATGGAGGTCTCCTCTACCCGAAAAAGCATTCATTTGCACGCCTTCAATTCAAAAAAGATATGTTTAAAGGCCAACTATGAATACAGGTTCAGATCTCATAGTGGTTCCTTCAAGACATTTTCAACTTACAAAAGGCCCCACATTTCTATTATCTTGTCGATTCAACCAATTATTTTTCAGAGACCTTCTTAGATTTTGATAAGATTTGGTGGAGGTACGCTCCTCCTGGCTAGAAACGAAAAAATTTTAAGGTCTCAAGAATCTTTGATCTTGCCATAATAAGAATCGATATGCGCAAACAAGAGGCAATGATATTTTTCTCTCACGCTCTCTTTCATCAAATGGAATAGAAGTGTCCTTATCAATAGATTTTCTGCATTGCAATGGGCTGTAAAGGAGAATTAATATCTGTCCATATGATTTGAGCCTCGAGTTGCTGTACTGTTATGAATGGAAAATTGTTATGATTTTGTTCGCGGGTTGCCTTGCAGCATTGTCATTTTGAATAGAGGACTTTCATACCATGAGTATTTGCTTGTACTGCAACATAGATTTTGGCAGTCATGGCTACTAGCTACATAACAACTTCCCATTGATTATTGCTGGAGCAGAGCTGATAGTACCTATTGTTGCTATTTGCAGTTTTAAGGTGATTTCAGGCTAAATTTTTCTAGATTTCTATCCAATGGATGACGCCACTAGACACTCGTGGGAGAAGTTGTGTTTTTGGAATTTTAAATTGAAATCAAAGAAAAAAACGCAAAATCGAAGAACATCGGCACCCGAATAATTTTTTTTTCAGTTTGGAACTTTCAGGGCATCTTCTTGAGGTATGCTCGTTGGTGCCAACATTCCTCTTTGTACTTTTGGGATAAATTTATCAATTTAAGCCAAAAACTGTTGACTTTTTGAGCAGCGCAACGTGGAGTCCACGATTAGAACAAATCAGCCCTGAAATCACTTTAAACAAACTTGGAAATTATTTATTCACCAAAGCTTTAAAAAAACGGAAAACACATAGCACCTAAAACAATGCAAGATAAAACCCAACAGGCTTGCGCGATAGTATCAAAATAAAGAGCTTACCTGACTTTGATGTAATCTGAAACAAGCCATCGGTAGATTGCTTTTGTGGCATGAGTCATGTAGCAACGACCTTTGAAGGACGTTTTCAGCAAAAACCAAGGCAAGGCACCAGAGTGATCTAAGTGAAAACTGTAGAAAACAGAAGAAAAGTATGCTGAAACATGGTGGAATACTGAGAAACATGAGAAATAATTAGCAGCAAAAATAAATTTCTGAAATCAGTAACAAGTTGCGAGAATTTGTCAGGTTTCAAACAAAGCATTGAACTTCAAAACCAGCTGTAAAATTAGTGCTTTCACAGAGTTTCCAAAAAATTTATTCACTCTTTTTCCATACAATAGACACCCTGAAAAAGCATACAACTTTTCTGATGAAAAAGAATAAGAAGAAAAACCCAGCAACCCCAGCTCCTTGCTATAGCTCCTTATGCTTATGTTTCACAGCGAACGGCTGGGTGGTAAGGGATTACAAGGAATAAGGCACAGGGACACCACAATTGCGATAAATCCCTGATTTAAGCAGGGAGGAAGGAAACGGCGAGAGAAACGGACCACCAAGATGTCACCTTTGCAAACTATCCCTGAAAGAGTTTGTATCTCCAAGCCAGCACGCTTCTAATATGCTGCTTAGTGCCAAGAAGCATAGCAATTTTCTAATCAAAAAAGAAGAAAAAAGCCAGTGAATTGCATGAGTCAGCGACCTAAGTTAGTTGGAGTAATGCCTAACAGCAGTTCCAGCTAGCTGGAGGCATCAACTTACGAGGGAAGGTCGCGGTGGGGCCCCCTCCGTTTGCGCTGTGCAGAAAGGTAGGGCTGAGAGTCCTGACAAACGTACTTACACCCTTTTTTGCCAATGGGCCTTTTTAAGTGCTGTAGCGATTTTGCAACTCTTAAGAAGGCGCATTGGCAAAAAAGAGCGCAAGTGCGTTTGTTAGGACCCTAAGCCCTACCTTTCTGCAAAATTTCAGTGCAAACGGAGGGGGCCCCACCGCGACCTTCCCTTGTCAGTGCTTCTGTTCTATATGCAGAAGCCTGAGCGGCAGAAGTTTTAGTGATTAGGGCCACTCCAGAAAAGAGGAGTCTCACATGTCCTTCTCGACCATCATGGAGGATGACTATAACAGTATTTTTTGGCAGGAAAAAGAAAGAAAGAAAACAAAAGTGGAAATCCAGTCATTTGGGCCATAAATGCTGGCATTGTTCACCAGATTAGTCCACTCAAAATGCACACATTTTTGGCCCCACCGCGACCTTCCCTTGTCAGTGCTTCTGTTCTATATGCAGAAGCCTGAGCGGCAGAAGTTTTAGTGATTAGGGCCACTCCAGAAAAGAGGAGTCTCACATGTCCTCCTCGACCATCATGGAGGATGACTATAACAGCATTTTTTGGCAGGAAAAAGAAAGAAAGAAAACAAAAGTGGAAATCCAGTCATTTGGGCCATAAATGCTGGCATTGTTCACCAGATTAGTCCACTCAAAATGCACACATTTTTGGCCAAAATGGCTAGAATTCTACTCAAGAAGACCGGAATTCTCTTAAAAACTGCTAGAATTTCTTTTCAGAAGCTTTGAATTATTTCTGGCCTTTTACAGAAGAAAAGTTTTCTCCAGGCAGGTAGAAAATGTTCAAACTGCAAGTGGGCAATACTCCGGCCATGTGCAAAGGTCTGAATTTACGCACTCTTCATGAAGCAAATGAAAGTACTTGGAGATTTTGAAACACGTAGTTCTTTGGTATATTTCTAGGTTTTACGGTTCTCTAGATTCAATTTCCACCCAAAATAGGCAAAATGCATTGCTTTAAATAGGAATTTTGCATAGTGAGGTCACAGCCCACAAAGTTTTTGCAACTTTCCCAATTAATCTCCAAAGCATTGATACTTGACTTTAGAAAAAATCAAAGGCACATTGGTTTTCAGCTCACGCAGCACTAAAATATTCTTCATGAAAAACACCTATTCAGACACGAGCACAAGCAATATTGTTTCAACTAGGATTTGCAAGAGCAAGAACACAGAAAAACTTACTGAGAAACTAAAAGAATATCTATTTCATGGGCTTCTATTAAATCCACAAAAGGTAAAGCGTCCATTCCAGAGAGACCAGGATGAATGCCACAATCCAACTGAAACGAAATTAAACATTTTAATATATACAAAGAGGAAGACTAAAAGTTTAACTTCACAGAACAGAACAAGTGTTTTAACAGTCGGGCATTCCCCATCAGAAATAGTCCCAGATTTATTTTCTTTGTCATTACACTTGTTTTTTTCCTACAATTAAGTTCAATTAATTTCCAGGATTTATCAAATTTGTTTCTAGGAAATAAAGGATCAAATTGGAGTGTGCTCATCTTAAACCAATTGTGATTTACAGACCCACAGAATAGTTTGATAACTTAAGGAAAGTCATTCGTCAAAATTAGTGAATTTTTTTGCACCGTACTCTTACATTTAAAATGACAACAGGTTTTTGAATTTTGACTGATTATTTCTGGATTTACGGCAATCTAACGTATTTCAGAGGGTTGATTCTGCTCATTTCATGAGACGAGACAAGATAACTCCGAGTCATCTCATCCTATCTCTTTGCACGGGATAGAGTCGTTTATCTCATCTATCTTGTGTTGTCTCGTACGAGATAGACAGGGAGAATCAGCCTACTGGTCAGTCAACACTATCCCCACAGCTTACGTTGCTTATGTTTTACATTGGGGAGGTAAGAATGCTCAACTCCCAAACAAAAGTGAGCGTTGATCCAAGCTTCACATCTTAAACTTTATTGATGATAATCTGGAAAAAATGAAAAGAGAACTATGAAATATGAATGCTTACCATAATTTTCTTCCCTTTGAATTCCAGCATGATACAGGATCTGCCAACTTCCTGTCCAGCACCCCTACAATTACAGACAAAATAAAATTAAGTAAATACCCTTTCACATACTAGGATTCCATGGAATAATTAGAGTTAATAAACTGTTCAGCAAGCTGGGTTGCAACTACTCCTGCAAAGCGACAACAGTTTGGTTTCACATTCATCTATCTTTATATTTGTAATTGTAAAATATCTTCAATTCCCACAGACCGTGCCCACGTGAGACAGGCAATCACATTTGCCATTAGCATTTTCTTTGATTTCAATGTAAAATTTTTGAGAAAGTAATGAAGCAGCGCGATTATACCGTGCAACTGTGTAAATCATGTAAACCAACAATCCGTAATCATAAAGGGGCGTATGAATCAAAGATTTTAGATTTAGCGAGAATTTAGCTGGGACTGCACTGATCTACATGTCCATCAGTCCAGCAAAGCGTTTCAGTCAATTCGTACCATTTTGCTTGCAGAGGTTAGGCTTCACCCACTTATAAACACAGATGTAAACAAAGAAGGCCTATCCAGCGTACACCCAGCGGCCTCAGACCGCTGGCAGCGAATGGAATCCAGCGGAATTGAGAGAGCTGGATGCCAGCCACTGGAACGCTGGGCAGCGGATGGGAAAAAAAAATAGGTCTTGAGTTTATTTGCATATTATTCATTAGCCTTAAATTGAAAATTTTGAAAAATGTATCGGTAAACGATTTATAAAATAAAATGAAGAGGCAGTACTTAGGGGTCTCGTTGGAGTGAGAGAGATAGTTTGGGATGATTAACAATCTTTTACACCAGATGACATCATCACTGAAACCGTCTATTGCTAAAAATGCTATTGCTATTGACACTAGCGGTTTGAACGACACTTCTCTGAATATTAAGTAAGAGGGCTTTGATGAAGGTGAAAAATCATAACTTTTGGATGACAGTGTGTTCTTAGTAAAGATATAAATTAAAACAAAAATATGAAATACACTTACAAAGGCCTGATAGACAAGAGATCATTTTCTTCTGCGGGAAAGTCACCTTTCTTCTTCGATGTCATGTTATTGACTCTACTTCATCTACTTCAAGTTAAAAAATTAGAAAGATGACCCTAAGATAATCAACAGCAAAATTGAATTAAGTGCTTAGTGGAGCTTGAAAAAAGTATAAGTTCATTAGAGAACTCAAATGTTTAACTGCACGAGAACGAAATCCAACGAGTTCAATAGAGCTAGCAGCGTCAGTTGCATGGATAGTAATATTATGAAAATCACGACAGCAAAGGAATGTAGCATTTTAAGGAAGGTAAGATAAGGAGATGGACATTACGACAGCTGGCGAGGGAAATAAATAAATAAATAAATTAACAAAAGATAACTTATGTTTACAAACGCCGGCAGTTGAATTTCAGAAAATGCGGAATTGAGGTTAACCAACGAAGACTCACCACTCAATCGCGTCATCAGCTTTTCTCAACGTTGACTTGAAAACCCGGCAATTTTAAAATGACGCGTCGAGAATGTTGGATCGCAGTTTCGTTACAACGCTCGATAAAGCCAATCGCAATCGCTCGCTTTCCAGGATTCGGGAATTTCATGAAAAATAAAATCGTGAAATTACTCGTGAATTATTTAATGAAATATTCGAAATTTCTATAAAATAAGCAAAAATACGGAAAATATGCTGCATGTAAGCATTTTCCATTTAAACTGATATGAAAGATCGAAGGTGAACTGCCGCATAATCGATATCCTTTTACACGTTGTAATGGGCGAAGTGCAGCGTTGCAAAATTGCACGCTACACACCTACATGGTTCTTTTATAAAATATCGAGAACTTTTAAATTACGGAAGTTGTTATTTTTCTCAAACATGCCTGAATTTAGTCGCTTTTGATCTTGACAATTTAGTCACTTTGAATTAAAAAGTTCTGAGACTTGAATTTTTCAATTAATTGTGACCCAATTTGAAAACATAGACCGATATGCTAAAGAGAGAATCGATTGATACGTTTAGATATAGCTGATTACGGCAACAGCTATATGAAGTCAAAAACCTTACAGAAGGGGGGGGGGGGGTTGTCAACTTGACTGCATCATTACAAAGGGGCGGTAAATCGACGTTTTCGATCACATAATCGATTACTTTTCAAAACTAAAATAATCGATACCTATGGTATATTAGCAGTGAACAGGCGTGCCAATTTTGAACGAACCGATTATTATTTGAACCAATAATTTGTTTCACCTGAACCTTTTCAATACACCATGCCCGAGTATCCCGTTTCTGCGACTTGACCTGAACTGCCTAACACAATTTCAGTTTTTTATTCACAATATTAATTGCGAATCTAAATTGTTAATATCTTATCTTATGATATTTGATAAATAATGCTTCCCCGAGCGCCTTCAATCAGTTTTATATGCAAAATCAACACAGTTATGTAGGAATATTTGACTACCTGCTTAGTTTGAGCGAACGAACACATTGATTAGTCTTCGTAACCTGGTAGTATACGGAGAAAACGTTATAGTTTCAAAATCAGTGTGCCTTATTCCTTATATTACCCTTAAAATTCACCTCGAGTACTTTTGAGAAGAGAAGTAATCGAAAAATGAGCAATCTACTACTATCTGCCAAACTCTGCATCTTTCTCTGAGGGGGGCGGGGTATTGGCGGATCCACCCCCCCCCTCAGAAGCCTCAAATTTTGCCTTTTTTCAATTGAAAAGAGCCCGAAATCGCTTCCACCGACGCTTCAAATTTCGAAATTTCACAGACGTGCCCCCCCCCCCCAGAAAAATTTTCTGGATCCGCCACTGGGCGGGGCTAATAAGGGTTAAAATCGTTCAAAAGTAGCTTTCTGTCAAACAAATTTGAGGGTCGGACGAGGGGGGGGGGGTGCATTTAAAGTATAGGCACTCAAAGTGACGTTTATTTCTGTCCGTGTTTTTGTTTTGTTGGAGGAACAACGTGCTATGCACGTGAGTATGATCGAGGAAACTCCCCCCTCTTCCAATCCTGTCACTCTTTACAGTCATCCCTCTCGGTCCTCTCGCCGCGGCCGTGCGATTGAGAAAAACGACGCTTCTGCGCTCTTGTCGAGATAAACAGAGACAGATTGGCTGGGCGGAAGAGTAGGGGGTGGCAGCGCTGAGCACCCTCTAAACACGCGTTTCCTGCTCCTCACCCGCGGCTTCGCAGGATCAGTTGCACACCGGAAATACTCATCGACGCGAGCCTTTTTCGCACTCTCCGCGAGCCTTACCGCCATTTCCTCGACGGACGGAACCACGCAGTTTTCCTCTCTTTGCACGAACAAAGAAAATACTATGCGCAATTTCTTCATTTTTCCCGCGCTTTTTTTTTTTTCTTTCGGAAGGTGATCCATGACCGTACCTCTGTGTCCATCTTCACTACCGCAAGTGCCCGGTTTTCAAATTGTGCGGATAAACGCCGAATTAGTCCTTCTTAACTGCGTTTTATTGTCCTCTCCGTGAGGATTGTGATTCAAAGAAAGTACTATCGCGTGAGTTCATTGTTACCCGCGTTTTTTTCTACAAAAACCGTGTATTCTCTTCTCTAATCACCCCTTATTAGCGCTAGGTGTAGCATTTTGTTTGGGCAAAAAATCGCACGTTGCTTTGCTGTTTACCGTCGGTTTTTCTACTAGGCGCTGAGATTTATTGAACTTGGGGTCTGATTTCGCCACCAGCATGGTTTTGCTTCGATCGTTAATCTGTTGATATCAGGGTGGGTCCATAATTTTAAAGTCGAGAACTTCTCAGGATTTTTGCATTGACTCCCGTGAATTTCTATCAAATTTTAGTTCTTGTTTCACTTGCTGTTTCCGTTGCCTTCTTATCTATCGATGTTGCCGGCAACCTGTTGCGGGACGACGTTTGTTTTTTACTCCCTGTGACGATCTGCGGTTATAAACGAAATACCGATTTTCATTCCTTGAGACATTTTCCTGAAAATGAGTAATCGGATGGGATTAATGGGAGCTCTTAAGTAATTTAATTAAACATATAATGATTAAAGTAAATATAAAGTTATTCGAAGCGAAGAAACGGTAATAAAAAGATCTTCTCCAAAATTTAGTCGAAATAAGAATGCACTTTTAAAATATAACCGCAAGTCCAATTCGAACGACAGGAAGAATAGGATCAATAAATTTTACTGCAGGAACTGCAGCTTATTTCTGGAAAATCAGTTTCCTGTGACTGTCTCCTTGCTCAGACCGTGCTAGTTTTCTGTATGATTGTTGTGATAAGTTCAATATTTATGTCCTCTATAATTTTGTTTGTTTTTCCGTCAAAGAATAACATTACAATAAAAATTGCCCAAAGTTTACACAAATTGCTAGTGTTTGGCGCTAACGATGCCGCGTGGTGAAGTTTTTCAGTGCGGCGATGTGATTTTCTGTGGGGCATACCTACGATTGTTCCGAAGAGGATTTAAGAATTGAAAACACCGGGTGATGTGCTTGTGCCGAGAAAGTGAAAAGTATCGTTAAACAGTGTTGCCGTATTTAGGATATTTAATACTCGCTGGGGTCATCTTCCGAGGGTGAGCGTCGACGTTGGAATCGGTCTTTCGTTTGTGGTCACATGTCGAGGAGGAAACAGGCTAAACCCAGATCGTTGAAACGTAAGTTTGAAACTAAATGTTATCTTTCACTCGGACCTTAGGGGATTATTAAAACTAATTGCTGAATTCATTGGAAAATCACGTTTTCTTGTTTTGTTTTGTTTTGTTTGTTCTAGCAGAATCCTATACTGTTCGCAATTTTACAATTTTTTTGCAATAATGAAGCTTTAGTTTGGTTAGTATGACTAAGCGCGCAACTGATTCGTCTAAAAAATGAGCAAGTTGCACGCAGTTGTGAAAATGTTGCAATGGATGCAACTAGTTTCGAATACCCTATATAAATCCTTCATTTCTATATAAAAAGACACCATCTCAGCGTAGGAAAACGCTTGCTAATGTGTCTTTTTCAAATCAAGCGTCCACAGTGGAGTAGCGCAACTAAAGAGCTTTTTGGGAGGAGTTTCCCCCAAAAATTTGTATACGAAAATATCTAGAGATTGTGAGGTTGGAGGGTCACCAAGTACCTTAACTTTTTTTTAATGCAAAAGAACAAAAAACAAAAACAAAAAAAAAAAAAAAAAAAAAAAAAAAAAAAAAAAAAAAAAAAAAAAAAAACAGTCGAGCCTTTGGAGTGAATTGTTTTCCTCTTCCCCTGATTACGATACTGCCTGAAGATCCAAAACGCTTCTCCGCAAAATTTCGAAGATAAGATCTGCAATTTGCAAAGGTGAAATCTGTTTGAGAAAGTAATAATCCGAAGTATCCAGCGCCTCTGAATGGTGACATCTAGCGTTCTTGTTACCGAAATGTATAGTTACAGTAGAGACGTACTAGAGATATATATACGACTTTCAGAAGCAGTTTTGTTGCAAGAGGAAAACTGCAGTCTGGCGCTTTGGTGAATGAAACTAGACTAGACCGAATAATATTTGCAAGGCATCATTCTTTGGGACAGAGAGAACTATACCTAAGTCTTTTCTCTGAACGCGGTTGCGTCAAATTTCCATTCCCCGAAAGGCAAGATGCGTATAGATGCTACCACAGACCAGTGTTGCATCTAAAATAAGGCTGATTTCTGTCTGTCCCAAAACCTCATCCCCGAAAACATTTAGATCGACGTTGAGGAAGTCAGTAGCGTTTTGCTTGCACTCCGGCAAACGCTCCAATTCGTCCATTTAAACTCATGCAAAATATCTTTTCGAGGGATTGATTGCACTATGGGCCTAAGACTTTTGTCTTGCGTTTAAATGTGGATGAAGTGCAGAGCGCTGCCAGCGGCGATTCCATCGATTGAGGATCGAGATTTAAAATGCGCTCGTATTTTAGAGCATTTGAGTCATACACTAAACTATTTTTTTTTTTTTTTTTTTTTTTTTTTTTTAACCAAACTAACTCTTTTAGTCAGCCGGTAGAATCATTGATGGATTGAAAAGTTTCATTCTCTACACAAAATGTCATCTCTATTTTTTTTTTTTTGTATGTGTGCAAAAAATGAAGGTTTGAACTCTTTTTTCATAGGTATATTTTCTTGCAACAATTTTCAACCGTTCAAAAAAGTGGGTCGCCTTTTTTTGATGATCGGTAATTCAGTATATTTACGGGGATAAAACCAGAGAATTAAAATCCTGACCTGCACAATTGCTTAGTAACCTACTTATATTTAATCTTTTTATTTATTGACTCAGTGGTGAATGCAAGGAGGAGATAAAACTTGCCTTTTTAACGTATGAAATGTCTTTCAAGTGTTGCGAATTTCAATTTCCAAATGTGTGCCCCCTCTCCTGCCCCTCTCCTCCCCCTCTCCTCCACCCCCAAAAAACTTTCTGAATCCACCAATCTATCGAAAAGTATAGAAGGATAGGTGTACATATGCCTATTTCCCTATCTTTCTCCCTATCTTTTCTCGCAATCCTCACAAAGTGAACAACTGAACAAGCATAATCCTTGAGGGGCTAATGTAAAGATCTGCGTGGGACTGTCTGTGGGGAGCCAACTCGGTCCGATAGTTTCGGTAATTTGTCATCCCACCGAGAGAAGTTAATAAGTCTCCCTTGCTCAATCTGTATCATCCGTTTGCCTTTGGAAATGGTTGCTATCAGTTGAGATGAGTAATTGCCTACAATCTCTTCAGTAAGTTAGCAATAAGCGAGTGACTTTGCGCGGCGCCTCGATATTAAAATATTTTCTGCCAGTGTTCAGTGTTCACTCCCGTCTGTGGTCTATAGAAAAGGCTTGTTAATCGATTGTTTAACATAGAATCAAACGGAGGGAAAATATTGCCGTCAAATTGCACGAGCCGCCACTGATCGATTAATCCGATTGTACTTTTAAACGGCGTCACGTAACAATGTAAACAACATTACTGACTTCTCATGCTGTAAGGTAAGGTCGCTATGAATTGCTTCTCGTGCGCCGTGCTATGTAGGCAAACTTGCGATCCTTCCTGTACATAGATAAGTTGAGATTCGGGGTGAACTCAATGTCCATAAACCGAGTGCACGTGTGAATCCATGGGATGACATTTCTCTTGTCGAAGAAAGAAGTGCATTCCTACATTAAGTGGTTTGCAGGAAAAGTTAAGGCTGACTGGTTTCCAATCATTACTTGATTCACTACTTTATCGCAAAAACTTGATTTACCGACCAATCATCAGCGCCAGACTTGGGCAATACTATGGTATGACCACTATGTGTCACAGATGGTGACATTAGAAAAAAAAATGAAGTGCTATGAAGTTGTGACAATTTGTTCCCCTATCCGTTAAAAATGACGTCCCAAAAATCGATGGTCAAAGCCAGCTTCATACGCCTATAATACTTCCTAAACGCAATTCAGCCACACCATACCTTCTTTAAAAAATATGAAAGTTCAAACGTTACTGCTGGATTTCGAAGGTCTATGGTGAAACTCTGGGGCGTAACACAACATTTTTCTGATTTAAGTTGTTGCTTGATTTATATTTACCTACTTATAGAGCCAATCTGTTGCTGTTGTTGGGTAATGGCTGCTTGCTTAGCGGTCTGCAGTGTCGCCACTGTACAAACTGCATATCTAGCAGCCATTAACTGTGATTTCTTCTAATATTTTGATTTATGATTTTGTGCACATGGAAGTATAGACGTCTAATAACTGCGTAAACAAAAAAAAACACCCCTTGGTAAAGAAATTAATGAGATACGACAGGGAATCGGCGGATCACGGGCGAAGCCGATCTGCCAGCATTCGTACCCAATCTTTAAAAATCATTTAAAAATAGAAAAAATAATATAAAAGCCTTACGAATGGGCTCCTACTAATCTACAAGCTCTATTTAAGACTCTCAAACGGTTAGTTTGATTAAAATCATCGTGAGCTGCCGGAACTTTACACTTAAAATGAGTGCTTTCCCCCATTTAAACACACGTTAATTTGAACTCCCGCTCCTTCTCGCCCCGATTCAACCGGCACCGATGGGAGCGGGGCAGCAGTCTGCCGCGGAGCGAGACGAGGAAGCTGCGCAGTGACTGACCTGTAGTATATGGACCTTGTCAAGAGAGAATTTTTTTTTCAAAAACGGCTATTTTACCGAGTTATGGAGTCTCAAAGTGTCCGTAACGTGATTGTACGGGAAATTGAAAATGCGCCATTTTGGGTCAGGAGCAAAAAAAAAAAAAAAAAAAAAAAGATTTTTTAGAATGCTACTGTATTCTACTCATCAAAAGCTACAAAAAATGTTTCTTGCGTTTTTTTCAAAACCGATTCCCCATGGAGCCATGGATTCAAGGAATTACCGTACGACCGTACGCGACGGAAAAAGCCTGAAATAAGAATCAAAACCCTTTGGTCTTTTTTTTAAGAAAAACTGAAATGAGACAGAGGAGATCAAGCTCTACTATTTGCATACCTTGTTTGATCAATTTATCAAAAAAAAAAAAAAAAAAAAAAAAAAAAAAAAAAAAAAAGAATTCCGACTTTAAAAAGATAGAGTATGAGAGTGAGATTTGACCCTATGCATACCAACCAGTGGCGGATCCAGAATATTTTTGTAGGGGGGGGGGGGGGGCACACCTGCGAAATTTTGGATTTAGAGGCATCGCGTCGGTGGAAGCAATTTCGGGCTACTAGCTGTTGAAAGAAGGCAAAATTTGAGGCTTTAGGGGGGAGCGCGGTGGATCCGCCACTGATGCCAACCGTCGACTCCCTTGGAAAAAACTAAAATCCAATGAACGGTTTCCCCAAAAATCACAAAAAACCTATAATGATAATAGTTGCGTCAACTTCACGCTTAATGGGGCTGCTGCATACGTTTGCTGAAAGCGCTGTATTAGCTGACTCGTGTAAAAACCTCCAAAAATAACGATGGCAGCACTAAAAACTTCAAAAATCTACTTCTGAATTAAAACTACTCCCAAATTACTAATTCTTGGTCGTTAGCAATTATTTCGAGGAAATTTGTACTTTGTCGACAAATTTTGGAATTGAATTTATTTTGTTTGTTATGCGTGAGTGTAAGTGTAAGAGGCTGGCTGCCCATTTGGTTTTTTGGACACAACTTTTGAACCGTTGGACTTATTCCTTCTGGGCTCGGGTCAGCAGAACCAATCGGCACAAATTCAGTCCAACATGTTTGCCTCAAGTTCGCAATTTGTGTCGTATAGTGATCAGCCAACGTAAGTCCATTATTGCCTTTCGATAGTTAAAGGAGCGCTAACTAATTACGCAAGTGTTGTGGTTCAATGTTGATTTTTGATAAGAAAAGGGCGAAGAAGTGAGAAAGAAGAGCGAAGAGCGAAGAGGGTGGGAAGAGAGAAGAAGACTCCACTCAACGCTCGGCTTGACGGAGCAGCCGGCTACCGAAAGAATGCAGACATCCCCGACCTTCAGACAGAATGAGCCAGTTGATTGCAATATTATTATTTTGATAGGCAAGCATTTCAAATTCATAACATAACCTATAAGTTAACTCACAATCACAACACGTCCACCTGTTTGATCTTTTCACTACACTGCAACTGTTCAGTGCGTTCCGATCATTTGCTTTTGTTACTGACAATGAGTTTTATTCTGTACTTATTATTTTGTGGCTCATTATAGTATTGGCGTATTGATTAATACTTAGCAATCTTGCTGGTTTTCTGTGGTAAATGTTTGGCACCGCGGTGTGTCGTGTGATTCACAGCAGTTGTTTTATTGCTTCGAAGTGTTTACCCGGTTTACCGTATGTCTTGACAGGACTTCTGAGCTTATTTTCAGTTCCACGGTGGACGACATTTTATTCTCGGTATGCATTAGATCCTTACGTTAAATTTAATCAAGTAATACAGACAGTGGCGTAGCCAGGAATTATTCTAGGGGGGGGGGGGGGGGTCCGAGGTCCAAAAAATCTCATGGGGGGGGTCCAAAGATACTAATTTGGACAAATTTGTCTGAAAACGCAAAAAATGAAATTTTTTTAGGACAAATTTTGGTGTCATGGGGGGGGGGGTCCAGACCCCCTGGACCCCCCCCTTGGCTACGCCACAGAATACAGATAACGATCTTAATCTATGAATCAAACGATAGTTCCAAAAATTTTCGAGAGTGCAGAAATCATGGAGCGTGTGCGGTACTTACCAAATGGTATGTTTGATTCTTCACTATTTAACTTCGTACCTTCTCGCTTGCATGCATTCACGCTATAACTTGCCCTTCTTTTGTTCCTCATTTCGATACATTTTTCATTGATCCATTTACAATAAAATATATTCTTCAATGAATGCTCTTGAGGCTCTTACAATTAATTGTTGTCAGTGTGCTTGTCACGTTGTTCCCTTGAAATTACTTCGCATCCTAACAAAAACAAACTATTTCGCATTTCTGCAAAACTCGGTCCAATGGCCCAATGAGGCTCTTGCAAACTTCTGCTATCAGCAAATGAATAGTTACATCTATTCTGCACATCAGCGAAAATCACGAAAATCACACTGAAAAAGTTTAAAATTCATTGATAAACTCAGAAAACTGCTGTGACGGCAAGGTCGTAATGGTTGAGCTATGCAGGTATCATGAGAGATTCCTGTCTAATTATGGTCACTGTTTCTATACAAAAACCCAGAGATACGTGTTTAAGTGTGTGACTCCGCCTTTAAGTCCGATTCTGATTGTGAGTGTGAATTTTGTGATTTTTTAGTGTGTACTCTTCGTCCCCTGGTAAAAAAAAACCTCAGAGAACCTCAGAAAATCCTGAGGGTACCCTCAGGATTTCTGAGGGCCTCTGAGGTTTTCTGAGGGTACCCACAGAATCTTTGAGGGCGCCCACAGAATCTTTGAGGGCACCCACAGAGCGCTTGTGGGCGACCACAGAGCACCTTGAGGGCGACCACAGAGCGCCTTGAGGGTGAACGCAGAACGCTTGAGGGCGCCCATAGAGCATCCCGAATCTTTTGAGGGGCCCTTACAACTTTAGAAATTCTGATCAGAAATCTTCGAGGGTGAGTTTCAATCATTTTGAAGACGACCGGAACCAGTGGCGCCATTTGGGGGATGGCAGGGGAGCAATTGCCCCCCCCCCCCCCCCCCCCCAAGGATTTTCAATGTGGCCGAAAAATCTAGTCAAAGTTTTTTTTTTGAAGATGCACGGCAAAAAAAAAAAAAAAAGTCATCCAAATTTTTGGAGGCCCCCCCCCCCCCCAAAGGAAAATCTGAAATGGCGCCCCTGACCGGAATAACATTTTTACAGGACAACAAACTCGCACTCAGACTTTCGAATCTCAAATGTTTTAGAGGTTATTTTCAATATAGTAACTGGTGCATTTCGGCAACATTGTTTTTATTCCATGTAATATGATTCCATGAAAAACAATCGATTGCTTGCCATGTATTCAAATGGAGGTAAAACATTTTTGCCACACATGGCACAAAGCCACCACTGGTTAAGTAATTAATAATGATAAAAAAAAATAAGGGGTGCCCTCAGGACCTCTTGTTCCAATTACCCTCAGACATCTCTGAGGTCCTGAGGTTTTTTTTTTTTTTACCAGGGTCATTATTACAGGTTTACATGCAAGAATCAACTCTTCAATCACCTGCAGCAAATTGATTTCCACCGTTTGTTTGTTAGTTTCGTTTGTACTTACTTCCCCTTTCCTTCGATGTAAATTCACTCTTACGGACAAAGAGAGAGGGAGTCAGGGAGAGGGAGCTAGATAGAGAGGAAAGTTCCAGAGCTCTAATCACATCTAAGAACTTCTCTTTCTCTCTCTCTGTCCATTTGAAAGCTTGAGTTAGAAGAGGATGGAGACAGGGATCAAAGTCACGTGGTATCCCTTGTATCCCAAAAACTCATTCTGATGGACGAACCGAGTTCCTGGAGCCGTTGGTTTAGTGCTCGGCAACTATGTCGACTTTCGTGGATCGCGATCGCTTGCGGGTTGATTAAACCAAATTAAGAAAATATCAGAATGGGTCAGAGGGGTAGCATATAATTTAAGTCCCTGAGCGTAAGTAAAGATCTAAAGGGGAGAAGGGTTGGGAAGAGGGCGGTGAGAAAATCCCATACTTATATTTCATACCTCCGGCTTTCTCGATTGGCAAACGTGACAAAACTCAATCGGTGGCGGCGAAACAAAAGAGCTTGATACCGGTGCTGCCAAATTTTGCGGGAGATCCGAAAATTTTTACACTGATCTAAATGAGAAAATGCGTATGATTATACGCCAATCGGCAGCCCTGCTTGAGTCCGTATACTGCGCCTTTACCGCGGTATGCCACACCGCTCGCTTCTCCTAATCGACCACAAAATATCGTAACGGGACATTCGAAAGTCTCGAATCCACGACTCTTTTTAACCCTCCAACCCTCTACCTCCCTCATCCCCCTCCCTCCTCCATCCACCGAATAGCCATTCCGCCCCCTTCAATTACTCCCCCCCCCCAGCAGCGCTCATTTTTATTTTCCGAAATTAATTTTTGTCCGGTGAGCGTACACCGTACCCCGTACGTATACACACGCCATACTGAAACTGGCGGCTCGTTACCCCGAGGTACGTGACGTGCTAATAGTCTGGTCGTTGACCAAATTTCTCCCCCTCCTTTCGCCCCTCACCACTGTTTCCCATCTCCCCATCCCTCGCTATATCTCCGACCGTTTCCCGTTGGTTGCAATTTGCTTGGTTCTGGGATCGGTCCCTGCAGATTATTTACGCCCTCTCGCGAACCCTAGCTTCGCGCGCTTTAGGGAGTGGCGGCTCGTAAATTCCGATATGTATCGATATCCCGTCCATATAAATATAAGATAAAGGATCGATTGGAATTAGTTTAAATCGTCGATACTTTTGTATGGGTTCGAAAGGAAGGAGAGACGGTTTTAGTATGATGGCGTCATCCGGTGAAAAAGTTTGTTGATTGTTTCAAACTATCTCTCTCACTCCCACGTCACCCCATGTCCCATGTACCGATATCTGCTATCTCCTTCTCATCGCTATAAAATAGTATTCAGGTACGTTTTTTGTGAAACTCTTTTGGCCAGAAATGAACTTCTCAAGTCATTTAAAACGATTCCAATAATTGTAAAATGTAGTGAAACAACTAACAAGGCCTTGATGTATACGAATTTTGACACTAGAAAGATATGGATATGAATTAGGATAACGGGAGAGTGAGTGAGATAGAGTTGAACGCTACGCGAGTTTTGTTCACAGCTGATTTCGGCCGACGAGCGCATTGTTGGATAACCGTTAATTTTTCACTGAAATCGTCTATAACGACTTACTTTGAAGTCAAATCCCATTTCAAATTAAAATTTAAGGATAAACTTCTTGTACTGCGGCCTAGCCAAAAAATAAACTTGAGTCTACATCGAATGGAAGGCCTGCGTGGTCAACGCTAGGCCAACGCTTATACTAGTGGAAGTCAATTGCGGCTTCTGATTGGCTGATGAGCCGGCGTCTAATTGTGTTCGGTCTTTTGGAGACTAATATGGAATCTGGGAAAAATTGATCCTTTCAAACTCTGTGCAGAATTGATTTAGCAGAATTTACCAAATAAAATTATTTCTCAAGCGCCTCGTCAGGGACTTAGTGTGCAATTTGGTTACGTATCGCTTCCTCCATTAAAACCTGCGATAAAGACCGAACAATATCGTGCCTGGTGAACGCGCCTTCAAATTCGATTATTTTGTTTGGGTTTAAATGGACAAAGTGTAACGTTGCCATTGCCAAATTATTTTCTTGACTTTAAATGGACTTTATGCGACGTTGCCACATATCTATAAGCGCCATCACTAATCCGCTTTTAATTTCTTTTGGTCGACTCTAATAAAATGACCTGAGCAACACACTTAGTTGCCAGGAAGGAAAAGGAGGATAAAATGAGAAAAAAAAAAAAAAATTCTCAAGTTTTTTTTTTTTTGAAACTTTTGAAACAGGTTATAGATTAATAACACAAGGAAAGAAAAGCCCGTCTGATGGATTCGGGGGGCCGCGAGCGGGAAAAGTATGCACGAGGATACTGTCGGGAGCGCAGCGCAGGAGAGGAGGAAATTCCTGGGGGAATTTCTAGAGCGCGGGAATTCCCTCGGGACTCCGGTGCGCATGGTCGCGAGGCGGGCGAAGGAACGAATGAAGGAACGAACGAAGAAAAGCGTCAGGGAATTATTTCCATTTCAGCCTCGCTCTCTTCAGCCAGCCATTTCAGCTTGCTCGACTATACTCCTTTCTGGAAAGTTTAGTCGTCGAACTGACGGAGAAACAGTAGCGCACAGTGAAACGATACCTGACAAAGTTCAGTTATCAAGGAGGAAGACATGATATATGGTTAGACGATTCGTCTATGGAACTGAATTTTGACAAAAACTGAAACATCAAATTAATGCTTGCCACTGGAGTGTGGCGACATTACATATCGTCCCTTTAAACTCATCTGAAAGATGGAATGCTGGAGTGTTCGATAGCTCGGTATTATACATGGGTTTCAATGGACAAAATAAAATGCAACATTGCCAGCATGGGCACCCGCAGAAAAATTTTCAAGAGGGGGCAACATTTTTGAACCCCAATGGAAGGTCAAGCCCCCCCCCCCCCAGCCCCCCCCCCCCCCGAGGAAAAAGGGAAGGCCTTTTTTATTTTTCCTCATACAAATAGTGTACAATTATTAAGCTATTTTAGGTGTATCCGAATAGTAATAATAATTTTGACGTGTTTGATTTTGTGAATAAACGGACAACAGATGATAGTAATGGTAAGTGAATGTACAATTCTACTGTTCCTTGCAAAAAGTGAGTTAAAATTACAACATAAACTAATGATAAAGTTCGTCAACTATATTACTCCTTAGATTCACATTTCATTTTCTTTCGGTCCTTTCATTTTTCTTCGCGAAATTTTGACTGTTTTGAATTCCGGGGAGGGAGGGGGTGCCCCCTCCGCGGGCGCCCATGGTTGCCAGATTGCACGCTAAAACCACTGATTCCACGCGCTGCATTTACCTATAATATTTTAACAATAAGCCTTGAATTTAAAATTTAACCGTCTTACTCACTGAATGTTTCAATTGGATTTTCAAAAGGTTAAATGAAGTTTAAAAAAATTTAGATTTTGTCTGTAGGAGCTTTCAGGAGGCTCTTATCTACAAACTTGGAAAAAACGAGTTTCAAAGTTTGGTTGCTCTATCGGAGGTCCAGTAAACATTATGGTACGCGGCATAGCCATATCCAGGAATTGTATTCCTCTCTCTTAGCTCATTAGAACGTATGCGTTAGAAAAGGATGGGTGTAGGGGAAGCCACGTGACTTCAGCCCCTCTTTCTGTCCTTTTTTATCACACGCAATCAAATGGGCTATGAGAGAGAGAAAGACAATATCCTGGCTACGGATATGGTGTGCGGTGCTGGGAGAGGAAGGAGGGCTCTAGGTCAAGAGAACCAAAAAAAAGGGCTTTAATCCAGCGGTTCTCAATCTGGGGTCCGCGGACCGATGTGGAGGTCCGCAAGTCGTCCTTACAGAGTCCGCGGTGGGCCATCGAGAAGAGCGGATAAAGAGAACAACTGGAAGTGACCCTTTCAAAAAAAGGAAGAAAAGGGCGAGAAATTTTCTGATAAAATTTTTAACGTGTTAATTGCTGAGCAAGCTTTCTCTCTGCAAGCAATAAGCAAGCAATATCTGTTCTCGATTTTTATACTTTTCCGATAAGTGTTCAATCATGCCAACGTTGCATTTTCTTTATTTAAATCTTTGAAAAGGATCCACGTCTTGGGTGCACACAGTAAACGCAGTCTGCAAAATTCAACTTTTAGACGGATAAATTGGAACGTTGCCATAGGCGGCGCGTATAAGGGGCTATTGGGGCTATAGCCCCCCCACTTTTTTGGGAACGAGGGGCTAAAAAAATTTTTGAACGAGAAAAAAAGGGAAAAAGGGAAAAAGGAAAAAAGAAAAAAAAGAGAAAAAGAAGGGAAAAGGTTATTCGTCCCCCCCCGCCTGCGTCAAACGTTTATTGTGAAAAAGGTGAAGAAAAAAAGAAAGAAAAAAAAGCTGTTCAATTTTAGCCCCCCCCACTTTTTGACCCCACGCGCCTCCCATGAACGTTGCCAGATTGCAACTTGCAAGCTGTGCGCCACTGCATGAATTATATTTGCAAGATGGTGCACTTTTTTGGTATGGCAATTTTCAGAGTTTTCTTGCAACCTGGCCCTAAAGTTTTGCCTACAGTTCGGCAGCATCGTATTTTTTGCTTCTAAACCCGCTAACAAAATCGAACTTTCGGAGGTGCACAGTGCACTCCCTCGAATCGATATTTTACCTACATACGTACAAAAGGACAAAATGCAGCGTTGCCTGGTTGCACGCAACGCTACTGCTTATACGCCCGACAACTTTGCTTATATACACTTATATTATTGAATTGATCATGCATTGATGCATTTCTTTGGATTGACGAATGGACGGTACTTCTTACGCCTGCTAGCTTTGTTTACACTTATATATTATTGGATTGATCATACATTGATCAGATTTTTTTTTTTTTTTTTTTTTTTTTTTTTTTTTTTTTAACTGACTCCGTTTCGTTGAATGCAAAGTGAGGTGAATATCGATTTGTGTCATATTTTCCGAACGATATCTGGCAACTATTCTCTCTTATTCCGATCGAAACTCCCCCCTCCCCCCGCAATTTATGATGATACAGTACTGAAAGGGTTGAGGAATATTCTATATGAGGAAAACTCTTGAGAAATCGCCTTACTGTGTTACAGTCGCCTACCAGGCCGAGTCGAGTCGAGCTCGCAAGGCAATAGCGGGCTCTAACGAGTAACAGAACCCCCGAGGAGAAAGGAGAGTCCCCAGGGAATTTTCGTTTTGCTGTCTTATATATAGAGAGAAAGCGAAAGAGAAAGAGAGTGCGAGAGAGAGGGGGGGGGAGAGGGAGAGAGGACGCTCCAAGACTCGCTCGGATGTCCCTTGGGAACTTGGAAAGACTACTTTCCCTGATGACAGCAGCCAAGACCTGAGAGTAAAGGCAAGGCAGTCGATGGAAGAGACGCGCGCGCTGCTACGGACGGCGCGGCTCGCGGCGGCGCTACAACGCTACACTTGACGCAAAAGTGTCCGCCCGCGAGACGCAAAAGACGCAGCCTAGTTTTTCTTTTCCCCCACCCCCACTCCCTTACTCACCTCTTTTTGTTCGACTGTCTGCCCCTCTTCTTAACTCTTCCAGTCTCTTGTACTGATTTTGAACTTTGTATTTGAGTAAGTAGTTCTTCGGAAAAAGGACATAACGCGAATGGTTAATGGTATTCCCGCGGAAATAGTACTTTTTGCTGACGCTGAAAATTGTCCTTGAGTAGAAATTTGCATCATAAAAATTTCCAAAGCTACCGAAGGAATGAATATTTCTGTTCAAGGGGGCTCATTCTGCAAGTTTCAATTTTCCAAATATGTATAAATTTAATTTAATAGTTCGTTGAAATTATACAGGGTGTAACTGAACTCCATATGTACAAACTCATTATCATTAACATGGGTCCAAAAAAGCCCTCCTTTTGAGCGATACAAAGTTTTAAAAAATGTATGGTTTTTTAGAAGTAGCCACCATAATTTTAAACCTAAAGTCATGAAAATTGGAGGTAATGTAACGTGTAAAATCCATCAATGGCCTCGAGAAATTTAGAAATTAAGTCTGACTGCACTTTGCAGGCAATCTTGAACTTTCAACGGCACAAATTTTATGTTACAGATTGAAAATATGAAAAATAATTACTCTAAAATCAGAAAAAAAAACTTTTAGAGAGGTTTCTAGTTTCCTACATTTTATCAATACGACGCGTTTTAAACGATATAATTGCTGCACCATGCGTGCGAAAGTCAGCGCTTTCAGTGCCGGCCTTAGTACATCCGGCGCCCGTGGGCGAAATTTAGGAGGCACCCCTATTTATGATTGCTCGGGGGGGTGTGGAGGGACTCCCCCCACAAGCGGGGGGTCCGGGGGTCCTCCCCCGGAAATTTTTTGAAAAATAAGGGGCTTTCTAGCTTGAATTTTAGACCATTTTTAATGGTTTTTAAGCCTTGAGAGTTGGTCCATTTCGGGACTCTCGGTAAAACGAAAAAAGAAATTTTAGTAGGTATTCATTCACCTTACCCTCAGTATTATCAGCACTTCAACAGGAAATATGCAGACTGGAATGTGAGAATACTCAATATTTTTCTAAATGACATTGTGACATTCATTAAGATATGTTGAAGGATGAACCCAAGGCATTCCCGTTCTTTTTTGCAGTCATACAAGATTAAGCTTAGGCTTCCATTAGTCTTTCAAAGATATGTGAGGGGCGCCTGCTCTCTTTATATTTAAGACATAGTGTTAAGATAGAGCGGGCGCTTGCCTTCAGTAGGCGCTCCTGAAGTCCTCAGTCCTACGCCCTAAGATTTAGAGCACCGAAGCCTCAAGATCCCAAGGGTGCCTTAGGTCGTGGCGCCCGTAGGGCAAGACCCACCCAGCCCCCCCCCCCCCAAGGCCGGCACTGAGCGCTTTTATACTATAGCGGGCGGCCCAAAGAAGCCGGGGAGTGGCGGGTTGCCTACTCTTGTTGCAGCTCACCTTGCGGTATAAGCGCTGACTTGTGCACATTGTGCAGCAATTATACCGCTTTAAACGCGTCGTATTGGAAAAATGTAGGAGACCAAAAATCTCTTTAAAAGTTTTTCCCATCTGAATTTAGGAATTATTTGTCATATTTTTAATCCGTAACATAAAATTTGTGCCGTTGAAGTTACCAGATTGCCTGCAAAGTAGTCAGACTTAATTCCTGAATTGTTTGAGGTCATTAATGGATTCTACTCGTAAAATTACCTCGAAACACCAATGTTCATGACATTTGGTTTCATGATTGTGGTAGCTGTTCCATGGAGTGCGGTTGTACCCTGTACAGATTTTTAAGATCCAAAGAGGCGCGAATGACCTGGCAGCATGGCCATTGGCCATAGTCATTCAGTCATGGCAGAAAGTATCATTGTGTTTGATCTCAAATGTATCATTATATTTACGGGTTTTTCCCGTTAAAAATACGGTCTTCAGAGAAAAAGTTCCGCTAGAAAGCGTCACTCAATCTAAGTATCCGAGACTTGCCCTGAGGTGGCGACTAGGCGGGCGGGGTTGCTCAAGGGTCCCGCCTGAAACAGAATGCACGAAACACAACATACAGCAAGCTATAACTATATAGAGATGATTCCAACGCAAGGCAGCATGAATGGTTTGTTTTCTTTTTTTTCTTTTTTTTTTTAATTTTTTTTTAATTTTTTTTATTTTTACCTTAAATCAGAAATCATTATGAATTCATTGGAAAATGGTTGTCAAAGAGGGTGTAAGTGTTTCAGAGTGGCTATAAGGACATAACATTTTAATACAACACCATCTAGGTGAGAAGTTTCTGTTTGTTTCTGTCACTTGTCACTTTATTTATATCGTGTAAATCTGTCCAAAAGAAACAACCATATCGATTTCTGTGTCCACAGCCACTCAAAAACATTTCCACCTTCAATTCAAACCAATTTCAGATTGATCCGCCTCAACGTTTGATTTAAGGTTAAAAAATAAGAGGCAAATAATCCGAACCCGTGTAAAATATCCAAAAGAGATTTTGGCCATGGCTGCCCCCTTAGTGTCTTCAACATTAGTCATTACGTCCTAGAAAGCCTTTCGATGGTTATAGCTCTTTGATGCAGATAAATTTACAAATTTTCAGGCATATAGGCCCGTGCTTTGAAGCCTGGGTGGGTGTGGGGACTTTCGAGGTGAGTCAAAGATTATACACATAGATACCCACATCCAAAACTATATAGCTCTAGTGGCCTCTCCGTCCTCCCTCTATTTCGATATCTTTGCGTCATGCACGTACCCAAGTTGAGCTACAGTGCTCCCACTAATCAGGCGCTGCAACCAATATGGCGGCAGGCATAAGAGAAAACGCTAAAGCACAGACGAGAGGTATCTGTCTCACTGCATGCACACGGCACTATAACCAATGACACCGACCGCACAGTATGCCTTTGGAAGGGGTTAAGAGCTCGTCAGAGAGTGGGCGCAGAGGAGGGGAGTGGGTGGAGGGGGTGGCGGTGGTGGACAAGCTAAGTAATTAACTGCCGGACTGGTGGCCTATCTGCACGGGGCAGATATGCGCGAGAGGGCTTGTGTGAGCTTGGGTATAAGGCTAAGGCCCCGGAGGCGGCAGTGGCGGTGAGAGAGTGGATGAGGCCACGGGACTCGGGAGAGAGAGAGAGAGAGCGAAAGAGAGTGAGAGGGGGGGGATGAGAGGCCCCTATTGATTTAATAAGCTTTCGGTAATTGAAATGACGTGTGCTACTATGAATCATTGATATTCTCTCCTGCTCCTATCTATGTAAATTATATTTCGATCACAGATGAAATTCGTCCTCACTCACTCTCTCACCCCGCGCCGCGCCGTGCATCCCAGCAACTCGCAACCCGCAATACAGTACCTCCCGCCGCCGCGCCGTGCGGTCGACTTCAACAACATCTTCTCGATCTTGTAATCTCCTTCAGCACGCGGATGGGAGGAGGGTGCGGACGGCGGGTACGGGAACGCAACCCGCAAAACAGGCAACGCATCCGTTTCGTGTCCCCATCCCTCTCTCCCTCCCCCCTCCTCGCCTGGTTCATTGGGTGACCTCTCGGTGCCATCGCAATCATCGCACGGTGGGTTTAACCCTTTAATGCTTTGTGGTACCATTGACCCCTTTGAAACCTTAGGCGCTTGATCTGTTTCCACCTTTATGAACATTAGGAAGTAAAAAAAAAAATTATTATTTTTGTGGTGACTCCCGTCACACGGAAAAAGTGTAAGATAGTGTATCATTGAACCGGCAATAAATCGGGTTTACACTGAAAACTTTGGGCGGAAATGTCGCTACCTTTGGGGAAATTCAGACTGAAAGTTGGAGTAGACTCCAAAGTTGTCCAATATTACCCCAACTCTTGGTCTGAAGTTCCTCAAAGTAGACGATACTTCCTCCAGCTATTGCCTGTGCACCAAGGACGTAAACGTTTGGGGGAAATAGTAAATACCCATCCTTTTTCCTCGTGCAGGCACCAGAGCCAAATAGGAAACCCAGCACATGCTATGATTTCCGTATTTTAAAAATTAAGGCAAGTCGAATGGGTTCATTTTTGTTCGGGAGCTCAACAAATCTACAGCCAACATCCTCATTCTGTTGAGCGGTGAACATTGCTACAGTTAAATTTCAACTTTTTAAGTATCTGTATTTACATCACACTTGCAAGAGTATCGAATTAAATTCGATAAATCGATTGAACAATCGACTTTTCCCCTTCAAAGATATACTCGTGCAGTATTCCTCGTGGTCAAACTAATGTGCGACGTTCGTCATCCTCTCTCTAATTGCGGGCTTAGGCGACTTGATTTCCTCCCCGCAAGTTCGCACGACGGGACGGGGTTCGATGAAGGGAGGGGGAGGGGGGGAAGCCATTTTTTGCAGTCATAAAAGATTAAGCTTGGGTTTCCATTAGTCTTTCAAAGATATGGAGGGGCGCCTGCTCTCTTTATTTTAAGACATAGTGTTAAGATAGAGCGGGCGCTTCCCTTCAGTAGGCGCTCCTGAAGTCCTCAGTCCTACGCCCTAAGATTTAGAGCACCGAAGCCTCAAGATCCCAAGGGTGCCTTAGGTCGGGGCGCCCGTAGGCAAGACCCACCCACCCCCCCCCCCCCCCCCCCCCCCCAAAGGCCGGCCTGACCCTTTTATACTATAGCGGGGGGCCCAAAGAAGCCGGGGAGTGGGGGGTTGCCTACTCTTGTTGCAGCTCACCTTGCGGTATAAGCGCTGACTTGTGCACATTGTGCAGCAATTATACCGCTTTAAAGCGTCGTTTTGGGAAAAAATGTAGGAGCCCAAAAAAATCTTTTTAAAATTTTTTCCCCATCTGAATTTGGGAATTTTTTGTCATATTTTTAACCCGTAACATAAAATTTGTGCCGTTGAAGTTACCAGATTGCCTGCAAAGTAGTCAGATTTAAATTCCTGAATTGTTTGAGGTCATTAATGGATTCTACTCGTAAAATTACCTCGAAACACCAATGTTCATGACATTTGGTTTCATGATTGGGGTAGCTGTTCCATGGAGTGCGGTTGTACCCTGTACAGTTTTTTAAGATCCAAAGAGGCGCGAATGACCTGGCAGCATGGCCATTGGCCATAGTCATTCAGTCATGGCAGAAAGTTCATTGTGTTTGATCTCAAATGTATCATTATATTTAGGGGTTTTTCCCGTTAAAAATACGGTCTTCAGAGAAAAAGTTCCGCTAGAAAGCGTCACTCAATCTAAGTATCCGAGACTTGCCCTGAGGGGGCGACTGGGCGGGCGGGGTTGCTCAAGGGTCCCGCCTGAAACAGAATGCACGAAACACAACATACAGCAAGCTATAACTATATAGAGATGTTTCCCAAACGCAAGGCAGCATGAAGGGTTTGTTTTCTTTTTTTTTTTTTTTTTTTTAATTTTTTTTTTTAATTTTTTTTTTTTATTTTTACCTTAAATCAGAAATCATTATGAATTCTTTGGGAAAAATGGTTGTCAAAGAGGGTGTAAGTGTTTCGGGTGGCTATAAGGACATAACATTTTAATACAACACCATCTAGGTGAGAATTTTCTTTTTGTTTCTGTCATTTGTCACTTTATTTATATCGTGTAAATCTGCCCAAAAAAGAACAACCATATCGATTTCTGTGTCCACGCCACTCAAAAACATTTCCACCTTCAATTCAAACCAATTTCAGATTGATCCCCCTCAACGTTTGTTTTAAAGGGTTTAAAAAATAAGAGGCAAATAATCCGAACCCGTGTAAAATATCCAAAAGAGATTTTGGCCATGGCTGCCCCCTTAGTGTCTTCAACATTAGTCATTACGTCCTAGAAAGCCTTTCGATGGTTATAGCTCTTTGATGCAGAAAAATTACAAATTTTCAGGCATATAGCCCGTGCTTTGAAGCCGGGGTGGGTGGGGGGACTTTCGAGGTGAGTCAAAGATTATACACATAGATACCCACATCCAAAACTATATAGCTCTAGTGGCCTCTCCGTCCTCCCTCTATTTCGATATCTTTTCGTCATGCACGTACCCAAGTTGAGCTACAGTGCTCCCCTAATCAGGCGCTGCAACCAATATGGCGGCAGGCATAAGAAAAACGCTAAAGCACAGACGAGAGGTATCTGTCTCACTGCATGCACACGGCACTATAACCAATGACCCGACCGCACAGTATGCCTTTGGAAGGGGTTAAGAGCTCGTCAGAGAGTGGGGGCAGAGGAGGGAGTGGGTGGGGGGGTGGCGGTGGTGGACAAGTAAGTAATTAACTGCCGGACTGGTGGCCTATCGCAGGGGCAGATATGCGCGAGAGGGCTTGTGTGAGCTTGGGTATAAGGCTAACCCCGGAGGCGGCAGTGGGGGTGAGAGAGTGGATGAGGCCACGGGGCTCGGGAGAGAGAGAGAGAGAGAGAGAGAGAGAGCGAAAGAGAGTGAGAGGGGGGGGGGAAAGGCCCCTATTGATTTAATAAGCTTTCGGTAATTGAAATGACGTGTGCTACTAGAATCATTTATATTCTCTCCTCTCCTATCTATGTAAAATTTTATTTCGATCACAGATGAAATTCGTCCTCACTCACTCTCTCACCCCGCGCCGCGCCGTGCATCCCAGCAACTCGCAACCCGCAATACAGTACCTCCCGCCCCCGCGCCGTGCGGTCGACTTCAACAACATCTTCTCGATCTTGTAATCTCCTTCAGCACGCGGATGGGAGGAGGGTGCGGACGGCGGGTACGGGGAAAGCAACCCCCAAAACAGGCAACGCATCCGTTTTGTGTCCCCATCCCTCTCTCCCCCCCCCTCCTCGCCTGGTTCATTGGGTGACCTCTCGGTGCCATCGCAATCATCGCACGGTGGGTTTAACCCTTTAATGCTTTGTGGTACCATTGACCCCTTTGAAACCCTTTGGCGCTTGATCTGTTTCCACCTTTTTGAACATTAGGAAGTAAAAAAAAAAATTATTATTTTTGTGGTGACTCCCGTCACACGGAAAAAGTGTAAGATAGTTATCATTGAACCGCAATAAATGGGTTTACACTGAAAACTTTGGGCGGAAATGTCGCTACCTTTGGGGAAATTCAGACTGAAAGTTGGAGTAGCTCCAAAGTTGTCCAATATTACCCCCAATCTTGGTCTGAAGTTCCTCAAAGTAGACGATACTTCCTCCAGCTATTGCCTGTGCACCAAGGCGTAAACGTTTGGGGGGAAAAAGTAAATACCCATCCTTTTTCCTCGTGCAGGCACCAAACCAAATAGGAAACCCCGCACATGCTATGATTTCCGTATTTTAAAAATTAAGGCAAGTCGAATGGGTTCATTTTTGTTCGGGAGCTCAACAAATCTACAGCCAACATCCTCATTCTGTTGAGCGGTGAACATTGCTACAGTTAAATTTCAACTTTTTAAGTATCTGTATTTACATCACACTTGCAAGAGTATCGAATTAAATTCGATAAATCGATTGAACAATCGACTTTTCCCCTTCAAAGATATACTCGTGCAGTATTCCTCGTGGTCAAACTAATGTGCGACGTTCGTCATCCTCTCTCTAATTGCGGGCTTAGGCGACTTGATTTCCTCCCCGCAAGTTCGCACGACGGGACGGGGTTCGATGAAGGGAGGGGGAGGGGGGGGGGAAGCCACCGCGCCCACCTTAGGGAGGCACGGGGGGATATGGCAGGGAGTGGTTCGGGATCAAAGCATCATGCGGGGCACCCACGACTAATCCTCCCCATTAAGGGCCGGTTTACCTTTCCCTGTCCCTTCTCTCCCGCTCCGATGCCTACGTCTCCCCCTACCACCCCCACCCTATCGCGCAGGGAAACAATATTCCGATGACTATGGGACCCACGGATATGTACTACGTACCCGCGCCGCAGCGATAGCCGTGGAAACTCAAACTATCTTCAAAAGCTTACCCATTTAAGCAATTTATGAGTAGGTGCACGCATAGCTCTCTCTCTCTCTCTCTCTCTCTCTCTCTCTCTCTCTCTCTCTCTCTCTCTCTCTCTCTCTCTCTCTCTCTCTCGCTCGCATACGCGAATTGTTGTAGATTTACGCAACCCTTATGCTAAGGCTGTAGTGCTTTAATTTAATTGTCTCTCCTCCATTTTGTGTCGTTTGGATTCTCTCTTGTGCACGTTTGCTTTTGATCCTGGTCGGACGATTTGAAGTCGAATATCCCCGGATGTAAGTACTTAAGCTATATCGAATGATCCATATCGGTGCTAGGCCGCTGGGGTAATATAATGGAAAGGATTTCGTAGGCTGACGGTTTATTTTGAGGAGTAGGTTCTCTGAAGGGTTCGGTTTGAATATGAAGGCCGAAGGGTGACCATAATGCAAATCGATTGTAAAAATTACGATAGTGCACTATGATGTAGCAATGTAAGTGTATGAACCACTAGCAACACGTATCGTGGTTGTTCGAAGAAAAGTAACTTTCCAAAAAGTATTAGTAAATTTTGATTGGCTCATGAAAATATATTGAAAATATATGAAAAAATATTGCATATGTTTTGTATTGGGTAGTGAAAACCAAACATTTCTCAGAATTGACCCTGGAAATTAATTTTTCACACCTGATCAAGGTTGGTAGGTGTTAGGTTTATCATTTATAGATCAAGAAACCTCTTAAAGTCTATAATTTAATCATAGTTTATTAACTTGTTCTTTTTATGTTTTTTCCTTGCCTTGTACGGGAAGATTGAAATGTCTCCTCCCCCTCCCCCCTCTAACTCATGGCTAATTTGAAATAAAAATGTAAAACTTGGAGGATGTTTATGACGTATTAGTGGCTACTTTATGACGATTCAACATTTTCACGCGGTGTCCTTGGGGAGACTTCCCTTCGACCCGGGTCAGTCCATACCAAATCAGACCACTAGAAAATTCGACCCCCTCCAATTTGCATGAGATTTACATGCTTGTTCTACCCATCAAGTGGCTCTCCGGCTTGGGAGCCGGAACCGTGGTTAGATCTGAATTTTATGTTGTGCTATAGGCAGACAACTGTGGGAATACTAAAATGAGTTACATTCAAATACTGAATCCAAAGGCTCTTGCACCAACAGAACTTGATTTCAAAGATTCGGTATCAAGTTACTGCGTTGGAAGCTCTTTAGGGAGCACGGCTCTCAAAAAGTGCTCCCTAAAGAGCTCCCAATGCAATGACTTGAAACCGAATCTTTGAAATCAAGTTCTGTTGGTGCAAGAGCCTTTGGATTCAGTATTTGAATGGTAAATTGGAACTAACGTTAGTACTCCGGCTCCCAAGCCCTGGCAATCAGCAATCACTATCGGCGACATGAATGAAGGCAGTTGCGCCTTCGAAATAACGCCGAGGCAACAAGCGGCACACACACACATCTATTTAAGCCAAATGAATGGAAATAAATAAAATTCGTCGGTGTTTTTAAGAAGAGTCGTAACTATACATGCAACTACTGAAATCTCGTATTCCTGTATGATTTTTTAAAAGAGGGAGGGGGGTGCTTTAATTACCTTTATTCCTCCCTCAAATTTTGCATGCAACCTGGAAAATCTCGTGTTCGGTTCACCTTTGGAGAAAGTAATTGTGAGGTGCGGTGGGGGGGGGGGAGATTTTGAAACTTTGATTGAATTACACTTCTATGCAAAAATGCGGACGACGCGACGGGGGTTGCCTATACGACATTTATAGTTGTTCCTTTACTTGCACCTGCACCGAACTCACTTCTCTTATATACCACATACCGACACCGAACAAAATAAACTACTTCTGTAGATCGCACGTAAGAGTTGGGCAAATGTGAGTGTATAATCGATTACACGATAACTTGGAAACCGGTACAATCTTCAAACCTTTGGATGGTAATTAAATGTCGCATTTACTGATTTAAAATAATTTTTAAGGTATTCTTGATTAGATCTAATTCTTTTGCAACGAATATATGATCGGCGCGCGACTTGTAAAAAAGCAGCCCTGATAGTCCTGATACCATTAAATCACCCTCCGATAAAACAACTATTCCGATTACTACTCAGTAATCTTGTAATCGATTACAACCCCTATTTGTCCTACTTTGGCAGTAAGCCTGAAATGCTTAGTTAGTGTACCAACCGTATACATCGTGTATAAGTTCATATGCGTATACATCAGTCGACGAATTAAACGATTTCAGTCGTCTCCTTAGATTTTGGTTCAGTTAAGCTATCTGGAATGCCTAAATTTACTGTAGTTTACTGCAGATATCCTACCTGAACCAAAATCTATGTTTAATGAGTCAACATGATATTGCTTAGTTGAATTCGTCGACTCTATAAGTACTGATATACAACACTCCCAATAATTTTAGCACAAGTGAAACAAAAATTTGGTTAATGGGGCTATTGCACACTTTTGCTATAAGCGATTTAATAGTCGATTGAGGCGTAAAAACCTCAAAAAATAACGATGGTGGCACTAAAAACTTTCGAAATCCACTCCTAAACTCAATAAACGCAGTTATTTGCGCGAGCGTAATGGTGGCCGAAGGCACTAACAATGGGAGATTCCTATCTTAATTTCGTCACTCTTTCTATGTTGACATATAGGGATGATTCACAGAGTAATTAGTCATCAGAGTGATGATCCACATCCGATGAATGGTGCCGCAACACCTAGTGACACCGGTGTCAAATGAAAGTAGTCTCTTATTGGTCACTTCTTGATGGAGTTTCAGAATTGTTAGATGGGAATCTCCCATTGTTAGTGCCTTCGGCCACCATTACGCTCCCGCAAATAACTGCGTTTATTGAGTTTAGGAGTGGATTTTGGAAGTTTTTAGTGCCGCCATCGTTATTTTTTGAGGTTTTTACACCATAATCGACTATTAAATCGCTTATAGAAAAAGTGTGCAATAGCCCCATTGGTGGGAATCATTCAATCTATCGTATCGCAAGTCTATGAGAACGGAGCACCCGTTAAATAACGATGGAAATTCATCGTTAATTATTCGATATTGATTTCAACGATTGGCTCAGCGGAAAAGCGAATGATAGGATGACCGCTCTCTGGATAGTTGAATTAAAATTCCATGTTCACTGATAGCCACTCTAAAATACTCATATTTTCATTCGAAGTCGCAGTTTCAATTGAATTATATTTATTAATGGTTTTTGGTTTAAGCCTTAAGGTTAAAAAATAATATGATTTTGGTCTGATGGACTGTCTTGCCTCTCTTCGGCATAGGACTTATACAACAAGGCGTCGCGTCGTGTCGTCCCTATAGATATAGTTATAGATCGTTGATTATTTCCTATCCTACATATGGTGTCGTCCCTAGATAGTTATAGCTCGTTGATTCTTTCCTATCTTACATATGGTGTCGTCCCTATAGATAGTTATATTATAGCTCGTTGATTCTTTCCTATCCTACAGATGGTGTCGTCCCTAGATAGTTATAGCTCTTTGATTCTTTCCTATCCTACAGATGGTGTCGTCTCTAGATAGTTATAGCTCGTTGATTATTTCCTATCCTACATATGGTGTCGTCCCTAGATAGTTATAGCTCTTTGATTCTTCCCTATTCTATACATATGTACTGTGACCTTCAGAAGAAAGTCCTCGCATCGAAATCGTCCTTGAATTTTTTTTTTAACAGTTTTAGACCTTTTAAGGCATACTTTCAAGTGCCAATTCTAATAAACTCTGAAGACCCTGAAAACTTCAAAAGTCTTTAAAATTGGTCGAGAAATGGAAGAATGAACATTTTCACCAAGATACATACCCTTCCTTTTGAGAGGCATAGTACCATATGCAGGTTTTTAAGGGGAGGACATCGATATAGTTTTCGATATAAAATTTTTTTCTCCCATTAGAACCTATGCAAAAGTATCGATTTCTTGGGAGTTTAATTAAACCCCCAAAGGGTCGATTCATTTCCATAGGTGTCCATGGAGGTGATATCGAACGCAATTTGCAATTCTCAAGCCGCATAGTTGCTCTATGCGTACGAGCGGTCAGCTCAGCTTGCCCCAGCTGTTATTAAAATAAGACAATGTAATATGTATGAAAGCGAGATTAAGTTCTATAAACTTTTTTTTTCCTATGTCCCCCGACCCCGCCCACATTTATTTTTTTCGTTTTTTTTACACTAGTATTCTGTTTTTATGTTTTTTTCCTTTTATTTTCTATGTCACAAGTGAAATATATGTGAAAAAAGTGGCTATAGGATGAACACGAAGATATACATAGAGAGCGTTTTCTGTGGCACTGTGTGCGGGCATAAATAGTTGGTTGTGTGAGTGGTTGCTTGTCACATAGTGAGTGAGTCCCGAAGCGCTCTAACTCAGGGATTATGATGTATACTCCTGGGGGATATGCCCCACGCCGTGCACGGCAGCCAGTAGTGAAGCATCAGCACAGCAAAGCCAGAGATGGGAAAAATTGGTCTGCGAGCGCAACGAATCAGATCATTAATGTGATTCGTTCATCTTTCGATTTGATTCCTTCGTTCGATCCAGATTTTGATTCGATTTAAAATCCGTCAATCCACAATTTGGTAGACTGTGCAGTGCGCATTGATGGGCAACCCAGTGGCGAAAATCTCAAGTTCTGTGAAGTTGTCAGTGGCGGCTCGTGTAATTTAGGAGCAGTGTCCCACCTCCATTTTAACGAATATAAATAATCGATTCTCTAGGCTGTCACCCTCTTCAATAATCGATTGTTTTACCTTCATTTAAATGGAAAAAAAAAACATTGCTTGGTTGCCCAATCGCTTTTAGTCGCCAATGGTATGATTGCTCAACCAAAGAACGATCGTGGAAAATTAGTAGTTTAGCACCGTGTAAATAAAGCTGTTCGACTAAGTTTCAGTGTGTCCTTTTAAACCCATGAGATAGATCAAAATAGCGGCTGCATAGTGAACACCCTCTAAAATCTGTTGCTTATATATACAGGATGACCTAAGGATATGATTTCTTTTATCATAACTTTATTTTGGAGACTTTTTAAAGAAAACTTGGAAAATATGGTTCAACCCCCCCCCCCGCTTAGGTACGCCCCAAAAGGCTGTCGGGGGCTTTCAAAAATATCAAAATTGAAGAATGTGGGTTCAATTCCCTTTCTGACATTTTTTGTTTCAAAATTTTTCAACCGCAGCTCAGTTCGCGAGGAAAATGCCGGAGAGTTACTGTGCAAGATTTTTTTTTTTTTTTTTTTATCAAAGAAACTAAATTTTCTTTTTTATCTCCCAATGAGGAAATACTTTTGAGTCCCAGAGTGAAAGAAACCCCAATTTAACAAGCCATGTCATCACAAGAAACCACTTCTAAATCAGAAATCTTTGCGCACGAGCTTACCCTCTGCATTATACACCCTTTCACCGAAAAATGTCTCAATTATATAATTAATTTTTACAAATTTTGATGTGTTTATTTTTTTCTAGTTCTTTTTGTCAGGTCACTTTTAACTTGAACGATTCTCTAGATGATCCGACTCAATATTTTACTGAGCGAGGCGCTAGCGTAGCTTTGAGCGTCGAGGTATACCTGCAGAATTTTCAACATTTCTCATTAAATACTCTCCAGCTCGGGGAGCCCATCACATACGTAATTACCCTTGGGAGTTGTCTTTCTTCTAAATAGATCCATCCCTTTCACCCCTTCTCTTACCTTCCCCTCCCCCAGACCTCCCAGCGCCCCACCCAGCGCCAGCAACCCACCCCACAGGCTCCCTATCTCCCTTTACTCGCGGAATGGCGGGCGCCCAACCTAGTGGTCTTGAAAGTAGAAACATAAATTTTACAAAAACTGCTCCCCCCCGACCCCCCTTCCTTCGCCATGTCGTGGCATCCTCGCACATTTTCTTCCGTTCTCCTTAGTTCCTCTTCTTGTTGTAGACAATCAACACCTGCTCAAATTTTCCCCGGCCCTTGCATTTGAATAAAGCTCGATGGCATTTTGTATAGTCAGAAATTTCACAAAAGGGTCTCCGGGGGTCGAAACATGTAAAATATTTTCGAGGAATAAGATGAACCTTTTTATAAGTGACTATAATTTAAATGTACAAATGATTACGTTTAAAATATTCTAATTAAATACCTCCAGTCTCTATTTTCAAGGATATTTGGGAGGATTATCCAAAACGGAGTGAGAAAGTGAAAACCCACTAAAAAGGTTACGTGGAAGTCAAAAAAATGAAATGATTTTCGAGAAATGATATCAACGGCTCTAAGTGCATTTAATTTAAACGTATTTCTCAGTAAGTTTAAATTATTCAAATTAAATACCTCGAGTCTCTATTTTTAAAGATATTGGGGAGAATATTCAAAACGGGGTTACGAAGTAAAGACCCGCGAAAAGCGGCCTCCGAGGGTCGAAAAAATGTCTCTTTCTCTTTCAATGTATGCGTAGAAAAGGGATGAAAAAATGAGGTTCTATCACCTGGTCTATCCTTGTGTAACACATACGTGTTTCAATGGAGAGAATTATAGAATTTCTATATCCGTTGGGGTGCTGTCGTACCCATACCCTCTGAAGACCCTCCCACGCACCCCAGGCAGCCCCAGGTTGAAGACCCCCGATTGAAACCATTCACATACTGAAAATACTTATCCCCGAAATAATTATATTAATATTATCAAAAGCACTAGGGTATGTAAACAGAGGAGAGTCTCGTACTTTCACCCTAAAACTCTGGCGTTACGATCAGAATATGGCATCCCAATCGGAAAAATCACATTGTCACAATCTTGTCATTTCATTGGCACAATCTTAGAGATTCAAGCTTGTCACAATCTTGTATTAATATTGTATTAAGATCACTATATGTTCACAATTTTTTGAAACCAACGGCAAGATTGCTGAAAGGTTGTGTAAATAAGATTTCAGTAAGATTGAGGCGGGAAGATTACTACAAGGTTGTCGAAATAAGATTCCAGTGAGCTTGTAGAAAGAAATGAACAAAGGAAAAGGTTGCGCGCTCTACGTACGAATTTTGGAACTAATTAGTTGGTACTTGCCTTTGATTACCACATACTCTGGAATCTTATTACACATTTTGGGAGACAATTTGCACAATTAATTATTTGACATTCGACATAGACATTGTACACATGCACGGAAATTCTTAGACAGAGAACATTTACAAATATTACCTGGAAATGGTGAGGATTGAACCTGAGCCGCTTCGGTGACAGACAAGTGTCTTACCCGTTGAGCTACGACCGCTCGCGTAGGAACTCCGCGAATAATTCCTACTTAACCCTTCGTTGTTCGCGCCTCGTCGCCACCCGCGACAAAATTATTTTTCCAATCTTGTAGAAAGCTTCGGTTGACAAGATTGTCTCAATATTAATTTTCAAACCTTATTGTGACAATATTGTAACAAAATTTTTTTCCAATCTTGTAGAAAGCTTCGGTTGACAAGATTGCATCAATATTAATTTTCAAACCTTATTGTGACAACATTGTAGCAAAATATTTTTCCAATCTTGTAGAAAGCTTCGTTTGACAAGATTGCATCAATTTTAAATTTTTCAAACCTTATTGTGTCAACATTGTAGCAAAATTATTTTTCCAATCTTGTAGAAAGCTTCGGTTGACAAGATTGCATCAATATCAAAGAGACAATCTTGAACCAATCTTTGAATAACAATATTACGTCAATATTCCGGTTACAACCATTCCTCACCAATATTTCTAAAATTTATATAAATATTTGAGTGTCAAGTTTTCTCTTCGCATACCATGATAAGATTGTAACAATATTAGTTTCCAAAGATTAATGTGACAATATTGCGGCAACCATATGGCAATATTGATAAGCAAATCTTTCGTTGGTAACCATTCCCCAACCTTGGACAATCTTTATACAATATTATGCCAAGGTAAATTTCCGATTGGGATACAGTATCAGAATTTCCTAAAAATTAGAAATACCAGAATTCCAGTAGCCTCCCCTTGGTTGGCGTATCGTTATGTGCTTCTGGTAATTTTTTTTTTTTTTTTTTTTTTGGCCCGGTCTACAGTTCCGAAGAACAAATTCAACAGTAATTAATTCTTCGTCGATACGTGCCATGATTTAATCCATCAAATAACATCCTCCGCCGTTTCGAAACTTTCTATATCGGCGACGATTTTGAGGCGGCCGCGGCGTTTAAAAATGATTAATAAATGACCGAATGAGGTGTGGACGTATTATGGACCCTCGCGCCTCTGCACCTCGCCCCACCTCCCGCGGACTCCCGGGCCTCTCGCGGAACGTGTCATAATGATGTGTCAAACGATTGAGCTGGAACCGCATCGCGGCGGATTGTAAAACCATAAAACTAATGAGAATAATACCGCGTTGCCGATGGAAAATGTGGTGGAGGGATGGAGGGAGAGAGAAGGGAGGGGATGGGAGGAACAGCCAGAGGGAGGGGGAGCGTGCGGAAAGTTTAGGGGAGAGGAGAAATAATAAATGAAAACTGCGGTTCGATGCGAATAGCGAATGCTCAAAACGCAAAGGCTTTTCGGAGGGTCGTCCTCGCCGGCCGGAAGGTAGGGGAGGGTGAGGGGGAGGAAGCGGTGGAGGGGGCGAGGAGGGACAGCAGATGAGAGACGTCTGGTCTGGGAGCGTGGGGTTTGGGGGGGGGAGTGAGTAGAGGCGTTTTCGGTCAAATTATTTTAATTATCTAAACGGGGCGATAATCACTGGGAGAGAGCCGCCCCCCTCTCCCCCTTCACACCGAAAAATGATAGAAGCGTGGGGAGGGCGCATTTATGTCGATTTGATGGACATGTTGAAAATGTGCGGACGGTGAGAGCGAGCTCGCGCCTGGGGCGCGCTTGGAGCTTTTCCCACTCGTTTCGTCATCGCTCGTCCCTTTCTAGCCCCCCCCCCCGTTACCACCCCTCGGGGGCCACCGGTCACTCCTCACCAACCGATAGTTTTTTGATCAGAGTTGCCGTTTTTCCAACCGATGACCGGGATGATTTTTAAGGTTCCTTCGCGTAATGAAACAAATTACAATTAGTTTAATGTCGGGTTGGTCTATCTATAGCGATAGAGAGACTTTGTTGGACATGATGTTGAGGTAGCACGGAGGGCAGCCATGATGGAAATCTCTTATGGACGTCTCTTATGGACGTCTCTTATGGACAGTCTCGGTTTGTTTGCCTCATATTTTTTAACCTTTAAATTTAAAAGAAAATAATTGTGACAAATACCTTTGAAATTGGGCTTAAAAACGAAAATGCAAGTGTTTTAGAGTGGCTCTATGGACTCAGAAATATCGATTCAACTGTTTTTGGAAGGATTGGCTCGATAAAGAAACAGACACTTAACAGAAAGAAGCAAAATTTGCTCACCTGCAGGATAGTTGCATTGGAATTTTGTGTCCAAATAGTCATTCTGAAACACTTGCACTTTCGTTGAAAACCAATTTTCTCCAGATGAATTACAATTTTTTAATAAAGGTTAAAAAATATGAGGCAAACAAACCAGAATCAGATCGACCGTGCTGCCCCAATTTGGGATAGAACTTAGAACATGTATCGGCCTCTCTATTGCTATATCTCGTTGTGTGCCATGCATGAATGCTTTGTAAGAGTACACATCAGGGTCAGTGGCGTAGCCAGGAATTTTTCTTGGGAGGGGGGTCCGGGGTCCGAAAATTGTCAGGGGGGGTCCAGAGATACTAATTTGGTCAAATTTGTCTGAAAACGCAAAAAATTACCTTTTTTTAGGGCAAATTTTGGTGTCAAGGGGAGGGGGTCCAGACCCCCTGGACACCCCCCCTCTTGGCTACGCCACTGATCAGGTTGTACTGAAAGTCTGGCAACACGCGGATAGCTTTTGAACGATTGTAGATAAAACAAAAAAAACAAAAAAAACAAAAAAAAACAAACAAAAAACAAAAAAAACAAAAAACTTTCTTTTGAGGAGTAAAAATCCCCCCTCCCTGGGAGAAGTTAGGCCGTACAACCCGAAAGTTTTTAGGATCTTATAAAAACGATGTCATCAGTACCTTGAATGCATTGCTGCGTTCTTAATTGCGTTCTATACGTAACCAAGAACTTTTTTTTAGGTATCACCGTATTTCTCGCAACTTGGTAAGAATCAACCTTCAAATCCACTGAAAACCAGGTGCAACAATCTTATTGCTCTCATGGGCCAGTTGCAAGAGTATGAATTTTGGTGTTTTAGTGTGCAAAGTAAAGTACTTGGTGAGCGAAAGATAAAGATGCCTTTGGCATTTTTTTGCCTTTGCATTTCGTTTTTAACTAGGTTGCATACATCCTTCCACTAATGCGATTTGGCCCAAAATACACTATAGTTTATAAGTTAGAAATCCCGTGTTGTGACGTCACAACATAGACAATTTTTTCAACTTTACACGAGTGTATCCCTAAAACTGGAACGCCTAGGAAAAAAACAAAGGTACCTTTGTTCTCAGTTTATCGAGTAGTTTCATTTTCTTTGTAAAAAAAAAAAAAAAAAAACACCAACACAATTTTAGACCCTTGCAACTGATTTTCACGCTTTAACGACATAGGTGTCCGCCCCCAATGAATACAAAACAAGGGTCCTCAGACACAAACATGGGCGTTTTTCTTATAATTGAACCCTATAAGTCGCGATGACAATGACTCTACAGACGTTAATTGACCTGCCGAGTTCGAATTTGGCCTTAGTTTTGATCGAAATATTCTAGATTTTCCACAATTTAAACTTTATCACGAACATTTTTTAAAAGTGGTTTGCGTAAAATCGGGACGAGTTAAGCAGAAAATGATATCATTTTTGAAATCAGCGTCCCAAATACAATTGATGAACACACTATTAATGAACAAGAAAATTCAATGAAATACATTGAAATTTAGTTTAAAAAAACACTGATGTTTGGTGCTTTCGCGGACAGTTATGTCGTTAAAGAGGCCTACTTCTTGCAACTGCCCCATTCGTAGGTTATGGTCTTTTATCTGGAGCGTGAAACGCAAGTATAGTGCATACAGCATGCATACAGTCATATACTAATGGTCTCAACGTAGTTCCCGCAGCACTTTAAATTAGGCGATTGATAGTCCATTTGTCACTTTGTTAATTTTTGGAGGGGAAGAAATTAGCTAAATTTTTGAATAGATTACCGCCTAGATTGGATAAAGTTTGACATTGCCACATCGTGTGCTGCGTTGGGAACCAAGAGAACACCCAATGTTTCACGAGACCTTCCTCTAGTGGCGGTTCGATGCAATTTGACAAAAATGAATCCTCGCCATTAAACGCCATTGAAGGAATGTACCTTGCTCTCTTTCCTTCTATTTGAATGCGATGCGTTAGAAAAGGACGGAGATCAGAACTTAATTCATGTGATAGTCCGCTATTATCACATCCTAACAGCGGCGTTTTGCGTGCAATCTGGCAACGATGATTTTTGTCCATTTGAACCCACGTATAATATCGATTCGAGGTAATGCACAGTGCCCCCCAATGGCTCGACCTTTTTCACGGGTTTAAATGTACTTACTAAAAACAGCGTTGTCAGATTGCACGCAACACCACTGCATCCTAATAACACAGGAGTTGAAGCGGCCGGAGAGAGAGAGAGAAAGACAAGCTCTTGTATCCGCCTATGATTCTGGTCCTGCGGGGACTAGGTACTCGGTTCGAGGTCAGTCCGAGGCTTGGCAGTGCTGTTGGTGTTTTACTCAAGCTAATGGCCAACCTCTGACCTCCCGTGTGTTATCAATGTCCGCGCGCGGAAAACCCTCACGAGACCCTGGGCTTGGGGTCTCAGGAGCGCTGTTTATTTCATACAATATACATACACGCTCTCACTGATACACAAGCATAAATTCACTAACACACACGCATAAAAATACACAAACGAATATGTCCGTATACAAACAAACGCACCCGCCCCCAATCCAACACAGGCTCATTTGCTGCAGGTGTATTCATATGTGTGCATTTTGAGTATGGATAGGGTTTATGTCACCATAGAAACAGAGCCTATGATGGGCCCGGCTAGAGTTGACCGTGCTGTGGCAACGTTTTTTCTACTACGGATAATAGTTTCACTGTTGCCAATTTGAATTGAATTGACCAATCATGCAATGTTGCCAGATTGGGGTAAAAAAGCCGTACGTTTTACATTGATTTAAATGGGGACGATACGGCTTTTTACCCTCGATCTGGCAACACTGTGACCAATCGAGCTCTTGGAAAGTTTTCTGTATGCAGGTGGACTATCCATTCTAATGTAAAATATTATGAAAGTAACAGTGAGAACATGAACCCACTTACCTATGCTCAGAATTATTTGAAAGTTATCGGAGTTTTTTTGATCAGATTCCCAGAAAACACCATCTCATAGCTTGTAAAACGAAAAAATTGAACATTTTTGGGTCCAGAATAATGATGGTACTAAAAAATTCCTGGAATTCGAGTAAAATTGACTGAAAGTGACCGTTTGGTAAAAAAAAAAAAAAAACAAAAACAAACGGGGTAAAAAATAGTCAAATAAAGAAACATTAATAAATAATTTAAAAAAAAAAAAAAAAAAAAAACTGGGGTAAAAACAATATTTTTTGGAAGAAATAAAAAAAATTAACGACAAACGATTGACAGCCATCATTATTATGATAAGACGTTTTATGATTCTGGTGACAATTTTTCGCCTTTGACCTGATTTTTCATGATTTGATGTGAGATATCATATACGACCATACGTAGATCTCTGTTTGCGGGACTGTGCGCACTTTGTTTCAACTGGTTTCAATGCATGCTCTCATACATGTCATGACTCATGAGTGACACAACACGCAGCGAAGTTTGACTCTAATTATAGGAAAACGGTGCAGTGAAGTTTGAAGCATTTCTTTTATGTTGTTTTAAGAATAATTTGTGATGACACTGCACCTTCCTCGGCATTTTAGATCTGCTATTCCGTACTTCTCAGGTTCTTTGTTATGTGATGACCACGGTTATGCCAAGAGTATAAATTTTCGAAGATCTACTTGAATTTTGTTTTTAACCTGATTTTTTCAAGAAAGTTGTTGATTCATATTGATGGTTACTTCACCAACCCTTCTGTTTCTAGGCGGACGAAGTCCCTCTCTTTTTAATTATTTTTTAGCATGAAAGACAAAGCTGCAGTTTGTCATTTTAAAGTCTTTCAAAATATCGATGTTTTTACAGCAGTCGCTGTAAAAATTTACAATTCGATCTTTTTCATTTGTTTAAATAGACAACATGTAAAGTTGTTATTTAGCTTTCTACGACACTGACACACTGTTGTTTTTTGTTTTTTTTATTTGCCTTTAATTTGCAGGCGACGATGAAGAAGAAGACGGTTTGATTTCCGACAGTGAGCAAGGCGAAAAAAAGAGAATTAAAGAGGAAAGCAAAGATGACGTTCAACTATACATAGGTGCTTTAAATGAAGACTTCCGAAATGACGGTATAGGTAAGCAGATGCATTTATTTCACACGATTTTCTTTTATCAATTATTTTTGCTTCCTACTGTTTCGGTGGCGGCTCGTGTAATGTAATTTAGCATCAAAGTTTTACCTCCATTGGATTCTATGTAAAACAATCGATTCGACATATATCTTATCGAAAATATGAACTGTCAAACACGGAAAAAAAAGATTAGTGAAATTAACCATACGATAGCTGATTTTGGCACCTGCTAGATGTTATGGTAAACTTGACCAGAAGTATGGTACATTTACCGATACTTTGAGTAAATTCGACATGCAATCAGGTAACATCACCTAGTGCCTAGTCGAAACATAGTATACTTTTGGTTAACATTGCCATAACATCTAGCAGGTGCCAAAATCAGCTATCGTATGGTTAATTTCACCGTAGTTTTTTCCCGTGAATTACACTTCAGCTCAGCGTAAGGTAAGTGACCCAAAGGTGGTCATACCTATGCTTGGGGCTAATTTGTACGTATGAAGCATGAGAGATAAAAAAAAACTAAATATGTCAATTTACTATTCAGACAGTTGGCTATCATTTGTTAATTTCATTTTTTTTAAATTTGCTTGTTTTTGAAGTTTTTTTTTTAGTTTGAAAAAAAGTAGAGTTTTGACATCGCGCAAAACATGCGCCTAAGGTGGCCACCCATATAATATTTTTAATGCGCCTTAGGTGGACACCCCCTTTTAAACATTAATGCGTATTCAAATGCTATTGTATCGTTCAAAAAAGGAATCTAGACCCTAGTTACACCAGAAATTATAATGATTATGATTGAAAGTCAAAGCTGGAATCAATTTAAGGGCTTAGCTTTTACGATTGTTTACTTCCGTGAAAATTAGCTGAAGACCCACGAAAATGGACGTTGCATTGTTCCGCGCCGACTGAATTGCCCGATGCTCTTGATTTTTGGTGTGGGGGCAGCGATAGCATCCTGCTACTCGGCACTAAAACCATCTATCGTCAATTCATGTAATTAACTGAAATAAGCTGGGGTGGGCCACCTTAAGAGCCGGGCCACCTTTGGGTCACCTACCTTATGACTGTAAATCAATGAGCTATAACTTTAGAGTGGCACATCAAGGAACGTTCCGCTGGTTCATTGTTGTCGCATAGGGCGCCGCCATCTTGCCGTAAAAATCGATTTTGAGGTTAAGTTTTGTAGGTTGTTTCCGGTCGTTTCGTAAACAAACTCGGGCATCGCCGGAAACGACCTACAAAATTTAACCTCAAACCTTGGAATCTACCGTCCAAATTCCCGCCAAATTCCGAACGACCTACAAAATTTAACCTCAAACTTTGGAATCTGCCGTCCAAATTCCGCTTTTTCCCGGGATTCCTTCTACCCTGTGTGGCACAAGGTGGACCAGCCCACTGCCACTCTAAAGTTATAGCTCATTGCTGTAAATATGAACGAAATTTCTCTGATCAGTCAACTTTTCTCCATCGGTGGAATCATCGTTAAATTATCAAAATATCCGCACGCATTTTAGCATAAGTAACGACTCCGCGGTAAGTTGAATCACCGGTGAATTAAAAAGTGTCATTAAAAATGTACACAAAAGTGGCTATACTCTGAATTCATAATAGCCCTACTTGTGTAATTACCCGCCCCGGCCGCGCGGAACGGATTTTCACGACTGTCTGGAAAAGGTTGTAAGTTTTTAAGTAAGTACAATGAGTGGACCCTGAGCACTACTATAATTATCGTTAGCAAAGCAGAAAAAGATAAACAAAATAAATACGAAGAGACGGAGTCAAAAGAAAATAGAACCGAGGGAAGTAAGAGTTAAATTAGTCGATAATTGGAATAATTTGATGAGTCCCGATCGGCGGTCGTTGCTATGATGGCGGTGGGGGGAGGGGGTGGAGGGAGGGGGGGAGGGGGAACCGTAGCTCTGGTGGCGCGACTCAATAATCGGGAGCTCCTCTGTTCCCTCTCCGTCTCGGCCGCGGCAATAGTAAGGCGGGAAGGCGAATGTCTCCTCGGGGACCCTTGCCCCCTCTGTGATTAATGTGGAGTAAAGCCCCCCCTCCCCTCCACACCCCACCCACCCATCCTTCTATGACCCCCTCCTCCCCCTCTGGCGTTCATAGTCGCCGCCGTCCCCCTCTCTCTCTCTCTGCCCCCCGATGGAGTTCGCTCTATTGCATACAGCCTAAAGGCCAAATAATCCTTTGAGAGTAAGTTTTGGTCGTTTGGAGACTCCGAGAGAAAATGAAAGCTGAGAGACGGGCGCGGACGTGGACCCACGCGACCGGCGCGGCGCGGCGCTGCGGATGGAGTGAAAACACCCAAAAACTTAACGCGCCAATCTCGACTTTTAGTCGAAACTCCCCCGCCCCTCCTTGCTTTTACTGAGCCTCGTAGAACTTTTTTTTTTTCTGCTCGTTTCATTAATCCTCTCCGGGAGAGCGGCGAGGTAGCTTCGATAGTCATTATGAAAGTCCGAGTGGCCATTTCGATATAGAGTTTCGCATGTAGAATCAATTATTAAACTTTTTTTGGTCCGAATCCGTACAACGCGCAATGGTGACGCGTAAATTGGAATGTATCGATTATGCTCTCCCATTCGTCTGTGTAAAAAAGGATCGCACGGGTTCTTTTCTTAGACGCACGGAAAAAATAAAGTTGAGACGATTTAATTTTACGTTCCCTTGCACCGGAAATAACTGGGAGCCTATTGTTAACTTTGGGAAAAATTTCTCCAACTCCCCAGATATCAGACTGAAAATTGGAGAGGACTTTAAAGCTACCACTCTGGAAAAACAAAAACAAAGATTCGATTTAAATCATCCTTAATTGATCAATCAGAAGCTGCCTCCAAGATCAAGAGATTTAAGTAGAGTGACTAAATCATTGTGCTTCTCACAGTTTCTGGTAAGTTTGTTTTTCAGTGCAGAGGCGGAGAGGTTACCCAACTGATCGTTTTCGATGTGCTTCTGATAATTTGATTTGATTTTTTTTAATGAGTAATGACTATGGATCTGTTGGTATGAATACTTTTTACTACTTAATGTGCGGTATACTATATTATCTCAGTAAAATTCCTGAGGTGTCCTTGAATGACAAATTCCGATTGACCAGTTTCCTCGAATATCCATAGTCGATGAAAGTTTTCGCAGAGCCCGATAACGTGCGATATGCCAAGTCAATGCTAAATTGTAAGGATCCGTTTTTATTGTTTCGTCGTGGAAGGAAATAAAAGGCATAAAAAGGCGGTTTATTAGAAGCGCTGATACTTAATAACACGAACGTTTCAATTCCGGCGGGGGTCACCCCCGCCCCCTCCTCTACCCCCTCCCCATTTCCCCCTAATTCATATCAGCGCCAACATCAACATACAACATTATAAGTCAACGAAAGGCTAGGCGGACAAGGAGGGTGGGAGGGAATTATATAATAAAAACGAGTTACTTTGAATTGTATCTTTGAGACACCGAGCGAGGAAAACCGTCATTTCAACTTTTCTTCTTTTTTTTTTTTAATATCTCCCTCGGGATTCTTCTTCTTTTTTTCGCAAGGCAAGTTGAAATGTAAACCGTTTTTCTTATGATTATTACTTTTAAAGTGGCGGGTCGGGGGTGAACAATTTCGAGAGTGAGAGAGACACGATTAGGAAAAGTGAAAGAGTGAGTGAGAGAGAGAGACAATTGTGTAGGAATTTATAGGAAAATGTAAACGCGCTAAGGGGCCAAAGGCGAAGAGGGCGCTAGGCGTAATGCGGGTTGCGGTGCCTTCATTTCCCGGCGTCTCTCTTCTACCGCGAGCCAAGTTTATATCCATTCGATACTTTCGATTTTAATTTCTTGCTCTCTTTCGCTCCCCCCTCCCTCGGCGCGATTTCGAAGCTGCGATCTTCGCTGTCGTGTCGCAACTTGGACGGTTATTAGCTTTGTTGCCAAGCAAGGCTGTCTATAGTGTTTAAGTGTCTACACAGACACACTATTACATTACACAGGGAACTTCGAAAATTCATCGGTTACAGAAGATATTTTATGGGCAAAAGGAGTTATTCAATCTTCAATTTTTTATCATTCAAAGTGCGAAGTTCTACATGTTGGTACTTGGTAGCATTATAGACTGGCACTATTTTTACGTTTGCCTTGTTTGGTTGACGCGAGGAAATCTTTGGATTTAATTTGCTCCTTTGTGAAATACGTAACATGAGTACCGTGGCGTGGATCTACAAGTGAGTTTTCGAATGTTTCTAAAAAATGTCGGACTTAAAATACGTTTTGACACTTAAAAAATTACTGAATGAACAATTCAAAGTGCAAGATTCTAATTTTATTTTTATTTGTTTTTATCCGCCTTTGAATTGTAGGTATATTCTGTTACACCCCTTAGCTCCTTTGTATCCTATGGCTCATTAAAAAAATAAAATAAATGACAAAAACGGACGAACATGTACTAATTTTGTCCCGATGTGTTATTTATTATTTTTTCTTTATTTTAACCAAAAGATGGCCACTGATTGTGAGTCCAAAAATGTTCGAGATAAGTTGGGTTTACGTCGCGCCGTCCGTAATTTTTATGAAACTTAACCTCGGAATGCCGATGAGAGACGCACTACGCGTATACGCATTTTTATCATTGCTAAATAGCGTTTTCTTGCCAGATACATATCTCTAATGAAACAAGCGCGATTATACCTAATATTTTAAGAATTTAACATTAATAACTAGTTTACTGATAAAATCTGCCAGGTTTGAGAATAATCCGCTAATAATTGAATCAGTTTTGCGCGTGTGGTGAGGTGACTTTTCCCTAATCCTACACCCTTCGATCAACTCGGAATCTTTCGTTTTGTCGCCCGCAAAATATCTTGCCACGGAGCACACCCCAGGTTCTCTTCTTAAAGAGATCTTATTGTGGTGGTGCTTGTACCAAGATATTTTGACGTACTAAACTCACAGGTGAAAGGCCAGCGGGTTCCCGTGAGGGATCTTTCGTGGAGCTTCACCTATGAATTAGTATGGGCGACCTACGGGTTCCCTTATTGATCGGATGCTCTAAAAGTTGACGACTAAAGATCTTTAACACAATCTCAATTTTAACAATTAAATATTTTATTTTGATTGAAGATTGATAAACTAACTAATGCGTTAATTGATTACGGCTGCGTCCGAACCCGATACGCTGTCGCGTCGATCGGGTCGTAATCCGGAATGCTCTCTCTTCTCTTTCCATCGGCCGGCAGACCCCTGATCATGATTTTCCGCGAGACTCGCGCATGCGCACCGACAACACATTCTCTTTCTCTTTGCTCTCCCCTTTTTCTCTTTGCTCTCTCTCTCTTCTCTCACTCGCGACATGTGTTGTCGACGCGTCTGTTTGAGTCTCTGTCACACGCGTGTTTATCATTGAATTGTCGTTGCAAAACTTTTACGATTGCGGAATCTGCGCCATCATTATTTTATTTCTTGTTTTAGTCGCGAAAAATGATTAGGCGGCGGATTGTCGTAGGTTGCAAGCAAGAAACAAATCTTGAGACATTTTAAATGACACCCCGTTAAAACTGCGTTTAAGGAATGCAGAAACTTCAAGTAGTTAAAGTACTTTAACGAGCTTCAAAGCGCATCGAGAGGTGGACGAAACGCGCCGCGCCAAGCCGCCACGAGTTGCCCGCGTAAAGTAAGTTTTCTCGCGAACCAGTGGCTCAAATTCTAAAGGCTTGACCAGTGGCGTAGCATGCAATTTGGCAACGGTGCAGTTCGTCCATTTAAACTCATGAAAAATATCGACTCATTGTGTGTTCGGTGAACACCTTCGTATTCGACCTTCTACATGGGTTTAAATGGACAAAATACTACGTCGCCAAGTTGAACGCTGCGCCACTGGATTTGACGTGTATTAAAGAGTCCTGAGTATATGAAGTAAGAGACTTCTCACAGATTTGATCCAGTGGCGGCTAGGATTTGGCAACCATGCAATTTTATTGTGGGGGAAAAAATCATTTTTTGAAAAGTAAAAACAATAACAACATTTTTGAAAATTAAAAACAAAAATTCAGGTAAAATAATCGATTTTTGAGGAGACTGACAGCCTCCTAGCGAATCGATTGTCTCACATTCGTTCAAATGGGGATGGGGTGGGGGTAGATATTGTTGTAGTACGTGCCGCCGCGCCGCGCCGCACCGTTGATTTGGTTGATCATTTTCATTTTTTTTTGGTACTAATTACATACACCTACTTCTTGGATGTACCTGTCGGTATTTATTCATGCATTTATTTATCCATTTATTTTGTCATAATTTTCCTTACTCATCATGGAACTCTTTCAACCAACTCGATAGAGAATTGTTCTCAAGCTCTTCATTGTTCGACCTTTCCTCGCAAAAAGGATGAAGCCGAGGAAAAAAAAAAAAATGAAAAATAAAAATAAAGCAAGGCAAAACCGCGTGGAACGCAGACGGGGGCAAACGAAGAGAAACGAAGAAAATGAAAAAGGCGCAGGAGCTCTCATAAGAGATTCGGTTGCATCCTAATTGTTAAATGGATGGGTGAATTAAAGATGAAGAGGTTAAGTAAGAGAGAGAGAGAGAGAGAGAGAGAGAGAGAGAGAGAGAGAGAGAGAGAGAGAGGAGAGAGAGAGGAGAGAGAGAGGAGAGAGAGAGAGGAGAGAGGGAGAGAGGGAGAGAGAGAGAGAGAGAGAGAGAGAGAGAGAGAGAGAGAGAGAGAGAGAGAGAGAGAGGAGAGGAGAGAGAGAGAGAGAGAGGAGGAGAGAGAGAGAGAGGAGAGAGAGAGAGAGAGAGAGGAGAGTGAGAGAGAGAGAGGAGAGAGAGATGAGTAGAAAGGGAGGGTGGAGAGTGAGGAGTGGGTGGAGAGCGAGAGTGGTATGTGTAGAATCAGAGTACGAACTAGACTCTAGACGGTTCCTCGCGATGGAGGTGGTTGAAGGAAGGAGTGGCGGTGGTGGGAGGGGGTACGGCAGACGACGGGCAGAGGAGCGGGAAACATAACATTCCGGCGTAGCGTGGTGCTGTGCGGAGGGGGAGGAGGTGGAGAGAGGCGTAGTGGGAAACGGGGGTGCAACGCGAGCAGGGCCATGGGAGCTCCCGAGGGAGTTTTCCCGCGCTCTGGCGCTCGGTGCTCGCGGCTCGGTGCGGCAGAGGAGCGGGCGCGTCGCGTCGTGGCGCTACTTTGCTCTAGCTCGACGGCTCTGCGCGGCGCGCGGGCTTGGCTTATAGCGGCCGTTGGCGGGCTCACCGGGTCCCAGGTGAATGCAACAGCGGTATTGCGCATATACACGCAAAACGAAGGTTGCCAATTTTGACCATTTCAACCAATTTTTGTGTGTGGTTTTTTTCACCCCCCCCCCATCATCCCCTCGACAATATTTTTAAAATCAAATTATGATCCATAAACGGGTTAACCCCTTATGGGCCAAGCCCGAGTTTACTCGTTTTTCTCCTCCAGTCTATTTCACAATGTTTTAGTCTTCATTCCGGATAAACGCAACTATAGATAAAAACACTACAATAGATAAGGTCTCGTCGGGCGCCTTCAATTTGTCGGGTAGGCAATTCCAACTCCACCGAGTACGAACAGTTACCTACCTTCCCTCTAGAAACGGAAGATTGGTGTTATCTTGAATTAACCTGGTCTTTAAAGGGTTAATCCCTTCAGCATGTTTTATCATCAGGTTCCGATGTAAATAAGGGGTTCGACAACGGAGGCTCCGCGATGCAGAAGTGATGAAATTTCGGACTCGTTTGTACACCCGAAACTCGAAATCAGGCCTCCGTACACATTCAAGCAGTTTGATCAAACAAGCAGGCGATGCAACATGACACTTACTCAAAGCAAAAGCCGTTGTTTTTGGACTGTTGGGTGTTGGACTTGTTGGTGATGGAACTGATGTTTGATGAGGTTATTTGAAGGATTCGTTCGACGGACGGCCAAACAACAGTTTTTGTTTGACAACTGGTATCTTTACACGCTCAAACAAATTGAACACCACAAATAGCTGGTGACCCTAGTGACCAACTGTAGCGCGTTAAAGCCAAACATATTCCAATCAATTAACCGACGAATTGCAAATTTTGATCTCCAACTTTATTATAAGTTTGTCTATGTTTTTAGGAGTGGTTTAGTGTCAATGTTTAGTTGGGTTCACATAAAATTACAGCTGTTTAGTCGACCGAGGGTTTCAGCATGCCTAGCTCTATCTTGAAGTCTGAGATTATGCGAAACACGATAGATCACCTGACTCAAAGGGTAAAACGAATAAACTCTCGTTTAAGAATGTTCTACCACCCGTACGCGAGTAAGCGCATATCCAAAGACAAATTCCTTCGAATCTTGAAGCTGGAGGTTTGCAAAGGTGAATCGAAATTTGCATACTCACTGTCACTCGCGTGTGATTCCAAGAAGAGAATTTGCCAGCCAAAAAAGGCAGTTCAATCGGAACCACAGGCGGATACAGGAATTTTTCGCTCTCTCTCTCTCTCTCTCTCTCTCTCTCTCTCTCTCTCTCTCTCTCTCTCTCTCTCTCTCTTCCCTCCCTCCCCCGCCCCACCCTCTCTCTCCAAGACTATTTGAACTCAAGCGTTAATATATGATAGAGGGTGAAGTCTTGGTACTATGAATTTCAAAAGAAAGTACCCAGATTGAAATTCTTATTGTTAAATTGTTCAGTTTTTTTCGATAGAACTTTCGATTTTTCATGACGTACTTAAAAGAGTCATTCTGTTTAGTTCTTAAACACTTGATTTGCAAAATTGTTTAAAGAAGGCCGAGATTTAAAAAATGGTAAAAATTTCGACGAATCAAAGGAGAGAGAGAGGGAGAGAGAGTGAGAGAAAGAGAGAGAGGGGGAGAGGGAGAGAGAAGGAGAGAGAGGGAGAGAGAGAGAGGGAGAGAGAGAGAGAGAGAGGGAGAGAGAGAGAGAGAAGTCAAATTTTTAAATCATCTTAAGCACGGAACAAGAGCCTCAGTTGCTCTTTACTGAACTCGAGACGGTGAAACATATTGGAAGAAAACTTGGCTGAATCTCCCGTCAGAGTTCCATCACCTATATCTAACATTTCCGTCTTAGTTTGTTCATTGACCTGGCGTGCAATTTGGCAACGTCATCATCCATTAATTTTAATCCTTATTGTAAGGTCGAATACGAAGGTGTAAACCGAACACCAGTTAATTCGATATTTTTAGACGTACCTATTTGCAACGATGCGATGCTTAATTTAACGCCAGGCTATACTATGATTATTTTGATTCACTCGTACGCAACTTTTTTGCACATCATGCAATTCGATTGCAGGGTGAATCAAAATTGATAGGGCTATAGCGGAAGGATTTTCTGGTATAAGACCAACTTTCAGGAAATTTTTTGATGAGTATGGGTAGGATTTTATTGGTGTCTTCACCGAAGATGATTATTATTTTTATGCTACTTTTTTTAATCATTATGACGCGTAGATTTTCAACTGACTCGTTCATAAATTTTAACGAATTACACGATAAACAAAACAAATAAAAAACAAACAAAAAATATCAAAAAACCAAATAAGTCTTATTAAAATAAAAATGTCGATTTTTAAGCGCAGCGTATTGACATTGCGGAAGAAGATAAAAAGTAGACCCATGATTTTCATCGTTTCCATTGCTACCATATTGTTTTTCTTCCGCCATTTGAATTATTACAAAATTATCGATTTCCACGGGGGTTTCACTTGCAACCAATGATGATCGATTCTTTTCCAGGTTCATATCGAGCAGAAATCGATTTATCGTATTCCATGAGCCACTACACATACAAAGGCAGACACAGAACACACTTTTTGGAGGGTCTATTTGCGGATGGGGGTCATTTCCTAAAATTGTATTGTTTTCACCTGTATCCTGTAGGTATTCTATATAATAATATGATTTTTATGTTAAAAATAATAATATAATTTTTCGGATTTTGAGAGAGAGCATGGACCCTACACCATGGGTTTTCTGATGTAGAGCAATCATTATTTGCGTTATAAGAGTATGATGGAATTAATACTATGAAGTGTGAGCCCGAAGAGTTGTTTTCAGTTTTTTCGTTTATAGTTTATAGTAAAAAAATTTTGTCCGTCAACAAGTCATGACATAATATAACGCGGCTGCGTCTACTGCTGACTCAAGGACGACCGAAGACGGAGAATGTAATGCTCCATCAGTACACCCTGTAATCTTGCAACGTTACATTACGACCATTTAAACTCAATCAAACGATCGAAATCGAAAGTTTTCACTGCACAGTTGATAATTCGATATTTTTCATGAGTTTAAACAGACCAAATCCAATTTAACCAGATTGGATGCAGCGCTGTGACCACCGCGACCGTAGCGCGCCTTTTTTGGCTTGAATCACATTGGTTGCTGCATTAGCTTCCTTACGAAATGGTGGTTGTTAGCTTGTCATAGTGTTTAGACGAAAAAAGCGATAATATTATTCATACATGCGTACTTACTGGATACGTCGACACCTACTCGTGTGCGCTTTTTTTTTCTTAGAAAGTCTAAAAATTACACAATCCTTTCTTTATCTAAACTATCCAAAGTAACTATTTAAACCATAGGTGAACATTAGAATACCATGAATTCAATACTTTTGGGAGATTCACGACTCAAATCAAGAATTCGACACTTCTGCAGTTTTTGACTTGTATAAAAAAAATCTTTAATTTCGTTTAGTTTAGGTTCGAATAACCTCGGATAATTTTGAATAATTGAGCCGTTTTAGAATGCCTATGTCATTCCAAAGTGAGCTAGCCTTTGAGTACATTACGACTTCAGTTCCTGTTTTTGAATTGGTTGCTAACTGGTTGCTGTTGCTCGTCAAACACTCAGAGTGCGCCGTGAACTGAACAGTGAACAAGCTGCAGTTCGCCTTCAATTTCAGGTGATACAAAACCAACTCCCGCGAGCACGAATAGTTGCTCTCGGTCCCAAGAGTTTAACGACAACTTTCGAGAAAGATTCCTATCGGCATATTGAGGACTGTGTGTCACACTAGACTAGTTACTAGTCAGTGACTGATTTCGTGTGTGACGTCTTATCACGAGCTGCGAGTTTTAGGTTCGATGTTTCGCTTAAATCTGCAAAAAAAAACCGGTAATCTCCGTCTGAAGTTTCAATTTTTTGTTCATAATACAACAAACTTTGGAATTAATTAATTTCCCTGGTAAAATAACAACTTTTGCGACTCTACAATCATTCTGAAAAACGATCACAGCTACATTTTGGACAGCATAGTTAGTTGGCCAACTATGTTTAAAGTCGTTTTTGAAATAGTCACATGGTCGTTATAGTCGTTATTTTTACCAGGTGATCATTTGGGGAATTTCATGATCAGGACTTGAGTATATTTCAAATTCAAATAATGAGTGGATATATTTTTTATCTGATTTCCTTGACAAATAGATTTTATGTGACAATGGCCATTTCGGATGTACATGCATCTTCACTAATCTTCAGGTCTAACGTCGAAAACTGTACCGGAAAACTGTTCTATGCATTTTGGACACCAAAACTTGTCACTCGTCTGATTTTTTGGCTTTTAACCCTTAACAAATTTTGGTGTCCAAAATGCACGGTACAGTTTTCCAGTACAGTTTTTTCGATGTTAGACCTGAAGATGAATATTTATCCGAAATGGCCGTAGTCACATAAAATCTATACAGTAGTTTGTACTCACTTTTGTTTATCGGTCCTGATTAATCAGGACCGAGAAACAAAAGTGAGTACAAACTACTGTATAAATATGCAACCTGATAAAGTTACTCAACAGTAGTATAAAAGTATAAATCCTTACTTTTATACTACTCTCAACAATCTGAATATAAAATCTATTTATCAAGAAAATCAGGTAAAAAATATCTCCACTGGTTATTATTTGAAGTATTTTCACCACGGTTCAAACGGTATTTAATTTTACAAACTGTTTACCAAACAATCCTGAGCACACTTGATGTTTTATGAAGCATTCTTTCAGAAATCACCCTAATGGTTGCTAACGTTGCTTACTTTTGCCACACGGAAAAAGACAACTGGTAGAATTCACCATCTACGTAGCTGATTTTGGAGCCAGCTATCAAGTATGGCAAATTTCACTAAATAATGGTAAACCAACATTAAGTTAACTTAATTTGCCTTAATGTACGTTGCATATATCATCTACTTGATAGCTGACTCCAAAATCAGCGCAGATGGTAGATTCTATCAGTCCCCCCCCCCCCCCGGTGTACAGTCACATTGATTCCAACGTAAAACGGGCCAGGTAATATCAGCCAACGTATATCAGGTGCGTTTTTCCGGAGAGAATCTGTGTATTTTTACCGCATAGTGCTGACCTAATACCGGTATAGTAGTGCTGGTTTAATGCCGCAGAGCGCGATCCTGATTTTCGTGAGTCCTTCCTCCGAAAAATACCTCAAATCGCAATCTGATTTAACTATGTTCTACGACCAATATTTTTCTCACCACCTGTTATGAATATTGAAACCCCACACGTGACGTAATCACTTAATCAGTGCCTTTTCCTTTGCTGTATAAACGAGGCATCGCTCGAGATGGCAACAGCGTAGATAGACACCAGAATCCTGCTGAGCAAACCCTTGATTAGCTCCCCCGGTTAGGTCCCTGTAGAGTTCTCGTACCTTCCACTGCACCTCACCCAAGCTCACGTTTTTCCTCCGACTCGACTCAGCTCGGCTTCTGTGTTTTCATTTTCAACCCCTCCTTCCCCCTCCCTCTCTACCCCTCTCCTCCACATCCATACTCTTTTATTTATTTTCCAAACTTACAGCCAAGCACTACGTATGATCATCGTGTTTTAATTCGAAAGGAGAGAGGTTTGAGGGGTGGTTGCGAGGAGAAGGGAGGAGGAAAAAAATGAAGAGAATAATAATAAATAAATGAGCAAATGAAATGATCGGCCACGAACGGTTGTTAGTGGTTTTTCCACCCCTTTTTCACACTTGCTCTTTTCTATAACCTCTCCCTCCTTCTCCTCCCCTGCTTCGTGGCATAGTAGACGCTTCTTTCATCATCACGGCGAAACTTGTTTGATGTTTGATTCTTCTGTTGATCGGTGCGAGTTTTGTTTGAATTGACCGCGACCGATGCATCGAAGGTTGCGCCTTGGCAACGTTGCATTTTGTCCATTGAAACCAATGCGAAAGGTCGAATTTAAGAGAGCCTCCCGCCTTCCCAATAGTTCGATCTTTTACATGAATTTAAATTGTCAAGTAATGCGACGTTGTCAGATTGCACGCTTAACCATCGGGATCGAAATGCTTTTTAATACTTATCGTTAGCATTATTAAGAAATGAACAAGTAAGCGAAATTAGCTTTTAAAGTTTGATGAAGGCATTATCTAAATCTAAGTCTAAATCCAAAATTACACAAGAGTGAGTTTTGAAGAGACAGTGGGAGTGTTTATCATTTATTTGAGACAATAATACTTTACTAAAAACCAATGGTGATTGCAGTGCTGTAATTTGTGACCTTTTTATTTATTTCTTTTAAATTCTTGCTTTAACTATCGATTACTTAGTTTAAATTTAGACTCTGTAATTTTTCTTGTGTTTCGGGGTATTTTGTTTTAAGTTTTTCTCGGGATAAGATCAACGAGAAAATTTTCTTTTGGTAAATTCAGAAATGCTCTCGGTTCAAAGTCAGTTGCCTCCATTCGCTTCAAGTGTGAGCTTGGCCTTATTTCGTATCTCTGAACAATAGATGCTGCGAATATGGTCACCATGCTAATTCCGATCTTCCAAGCTGCTCGAAAAGACAAAATGGAAAACATCATTATTAGTACTAATTACAGATAGGTCAAGTGCGACACAGGAAAGGCGAGAAATTATACGTATATACTTTAACTAAAAATGGGAGGAGGGGTGGGCGAAAAAAAAAAAACAAAAACAAAACAAAAAACTAAGCAGCACATTTAAAAATGGAAATGCAAAAAACAAAAACAAAAATAACCAATAGATAATATGCATAGTACTGCTAAAGATGGGTAAAAATGTCAATAACAACGAAATTAAAGGGGGAAACGACAGGGAAATACAGCCACTTAGATAGCAGCAACAAATAAAAAGGAAAAAAAAAATTATTGGGGTTGGAAAAACTTGAAGCTTTTAAGAAATACTCCGGCGAGGCTGCCTTAAAGAGAGAACGAGAGAGGGAGAGAGGCAGAATAATTCCGGTTCTCTAATTTTCTAGAGGTTATTATAAAATTATAGAAGATTCAAAGTCAGCTTACTTGTACATTTTCTGAGTCCTATTCCGAAAGAGAGAAAACTTTCTGGAGTGATCAGGTGTTCATTTTCCGGGCTGAATCTATCCGGTTCAAACTTATCGGGGTCCTTGTAGTACTTTGGATCCCGATGCAGGGAATACGGAGCATAAATAATGTTGTCTCCTTTCTTCAACAAGTATCTCGTGCCGGGGATCTGGAAGTCTTCGGTGCATCGACGGAATAGAATCGAAAGTGGAGGGTACAGGCGGATAGTCTCTATCGTATCAAACAATTTAATGGATTAGTTGGTCAGTGGTCGAAGAAATCAATTAATGTGTCATCAATGAGATTGGTGGCCCAAATAAGGTAATAAGTGTACCAACTAATACCACTTATCGATTGTTATGAAAATAAATCAGTGCATTTTAAAGGTAGCAGCACCGATAGATGTATCAAATATTCCTTTGACCTATGACTTTTGGATGCCAAAGCTATTTTACAACTTCTACAACGTACTTTGGTCTACACTGAAAAAAAAAAAAAATCAGCTAAATTTAACTAATTTCAACTTAAAAGTATGGACACCACTTAAAACTGTCAGTTCGACTATTTGAATTAGTAAAATTAAGTCCGTGCCGTGTTAATTAACATGGCACGGTGTTAATTTAACTAATTCAAATATTCAAACTAACAGTACGTTTTAAGTGGTGTCCATACTTTTAAGTTGAAATTAGTTAAATTTAGCTGATTTTTTTTTTTCAGTGTAAGTTAGATTGCTAAAAATTGGTCAATAATATAAAAGTAAACTCATCAATTTATATTTGTAAACTTTTGAGATGGCAACATTGGAGTTGAGTTGTCACTGACTGAAAAATAAGCCTATATATTTTGATGATATGATGAAAAGTCCACAGATTGAGAAAATGTTATACAGGAAATAGGAAAACGGGGGGGGGGGGAGAAATCAGATAACGAATTAAAAAAAATCATCAAAACAAGAAACCCAGAAAAAACCAAACTACAATCAGAAAACTTTAAAAACAAGCAAATATTCGCGTCGTAACGCACTTACCCATGACGCATTGTTTCGTAAACTGCAGATCTTGGATGACCTCGAAAGTCAGCTCAGAGACTTGTTGCTTCTCCATGATTGTAACTAGCTCCTCTTTGATCTTATCTTGAATTTTCGGATGAAGGGACAACAGGTGGATTATCATAGTGCACAGCACTTCAACATTCACCGCTCCGGAGAAAAGCGTTGACATACAGCACGCGGTCATCTGAGCCTTGCAAATTCCGGGTACTCCCTAGAAAAGAATTTGCTCTAAATAGGGATTATCGATGCGTGCAAACTGGCAAAATTACAATTCGTTCTGTTAAATCCACGCTAATAAAGGTCGAATTCTGTAGAGTTCTCACCGCACAACAGATAGTTCGATAATTTTCATGCTTTTAAATATATAGACATTAGACAAAATACAACCCAATGTGATTGCACGCTACGCCTTAGCCACTGCTGCCTGAAAATATGATTTGAATAAGCTTCAATGGAGTTTAGAAAGAACTGGGTCATGACCTCAATATGGGGAAAATTGAGCACGCTCAATGCATGGTCAGAAAGAAACTAAAGCTAAACTTTAAAGTTATTGAGTGGTTTTTTGCCTTCTTGTTGATTTGTTTCACAAAAGTGTACTCAATAGTCTACACCGCTCTTATATTAATTGGCGTATAAGACTCGAGTAAAGTCAAACTTAAAGAGTACCTGTTTGATTTTTTGTGTTCTGTTCGGGTTCATAATCGTTCCTCAAATCCATGAGATGGTCAATGAAATCGTTATTGTTGACCTGATTCTCATCCCTGAATTTCACTTGCTCCTGCACCACACTCTTCATCGTGTCAAGATAACTCCGCTTGATAAACCTGAACTCCCTGAAGTATTGAGAAATTGGACAAAGCATCGTTGCATATACTGTGAATACTCTCCATATAGAGGGATCGCAAAAATCTGCATACACTTTTTGAAGCCTCAAGTCTCCACTTTTCTCGTGGTAGCTGGCATCGACACCGTAACTCCACAAGGAAAAGCTATCAACCGCAAAACTGCGGCAGAGATCCTTGACGAGTATTTGTTCATTTCTAGATAACAATTTTTCAATTTGGTCCACCATTTTGTAGGCGGTTTTTTTGAATTTATCAAACATTGGGTCGCATAGCTTTGAATCTTGGAAGAAGGGAGTTATGATACTTCGACTGACTTTCCACTTGGCTCTGTTTGAAGTGAACGTGGGCATATGCTGGGCCTCCTGGTCATCTTCAGGTGGTATAAAGTTCGATGGGAAAGTTTTCTCTGAGTTTGTCAACAGCACTTTCTTGATCACTTGTGGGTCCCGCAACATAATCACCGGAACAAAAGTAACGAAAAATGCAATCAAATCTTTATCTCCATTTTCACGATAAATTCGATCGATTCCGACCAAAGCTGGGTGTTCGAACAAATCGAAAAAATATTTATGTCCGATGAAAAATGTCGGCTTCAAAAACGTAATATTCGATTTTTGCCATTCGGTCACTTTACGGCCAAAAACTAGGTGGTAGATTAATAAACTCACAAAAACACTGAGGAGCACTGTATAAAATAATGATGACACAAATATCATGTTTATGATGATACTGCGAGTTGTCTCTCATGTGAAATATTGCGCACCAGAGCTACGCCACATCAAAAAGTCAAAGGAGAATGTAACTTTCTGTCGGCGATCAATAAGAAATCACACCAAGTATTAATCCACTCAAAACAGGATCAACAATATGAATTAACTATGTGGTAGTTAGAACCTGAACAATCACTTTGTTAAAAAACGAAAGAAAATAGAGCCTCGATTGTATTCCCCCCCCCCCATCGTAGTAATTTTTTTTTTTTTTTTTTTTTTTTTTTTTTTTTTTTTTTTTTTGCGGACAAGGACTCTTTGAGTAGTTGGCTTTTATGCATATTCATACGTTGGGTAGGTATGGAAATTCGGCAGAGTAATGGATGAAAAGTAAACAAATAATACTGTTTAATTCTCGAAGTATAAAAGTTACTTTCCGAATGCTGATGGAGTTAGTTTTCTTTTGCTGTCGGAAGGAGAAGAGAGGCTGATTGTTTCCAGGAATTTATTCCCCAACCCCACCCCCTTTTCTCACTAACTCTCTCTCTCTCTCTCTCTCTCTCTCTCTCTCTCTCTCTCTCTCTCTCTCTCTCTCTCTCCCTCTCCCTCTCTCTCTCTCTCTCCCTCTCTCCCTCCCCCACCCTACCCGTCTTTTCATCTGGTACCGAGTCGGAAAGGAACAGATACCAGAATACATCAAAATTAATCTAATCGAATCTAATCTCCCAACCAACGTAAATACATTTGTCAGAATGTGTAATAGAAGGACGTTCCACTACGTGACTCTACCTCTGTCTCTGTCTTTTTCTCACACAGACTGTTCAAACTGGTTGTGAGAGAGAAAGGCAAAATTCTAGATCCGTCCTTGACTAGACTGACTATATATGACATCACAAGCTGAGTTTTGACACTATTTCCAGTATCAAATACAGTCGTGAAAATAAGAATGACTCCTGAATCGTCCTGCCTAGGACTACAAAACTACAGCGCTTTGAATTGATGATATAATGTTAAAACAAGTATTGCGGAGCATTGGCGGATCCAGGAATCGACCCTTCTCCAACTTCTCCCATTTGTAACGCGTGTGTTAGAAAAGGACAGGCAAATGTTATTTACGTGATTTTCGCTCATCTTCTTTCCTTTTCTAACACATGCATTCAAATGACCAGAGAGGTAGAAGGACAATTTTCTGAATCCCCTAGTGCCGCGGTGTTGGAATATTTATCTACTCGCTTGATTTGAATAAGGGCTGTTGCACAATAATATGCTTTATTGACTTGGTAAGTACCTACTCAAAGAATCCAAAAAATCAGCCCCTTTAGCATCATATCAATCAAGAATTCAAAGGCTTTTTGCGTAAGTTATAATCAAAAAAGAAGAAGTGCTTTTGTATAAACTAAAGACATTTATTTACAGTCTCTTCGGGTGTCCAATGAAGGTTTTTTTTGTTTTAAGTTTCTCGCGGAATAAGATCAACGAGAAGATTTTCTCTCGGTAAGGTCCGAAATGATCTCAGATGAAAATCAGTAGTCTCCATTCGCTTCAAGTGTGACCTCGGCCGTATTTCGTATCTTTGAACAATATATGCTGCAAATATGGTCACATTGCTAATTCCGACCTTCCAAGTTGTTCAAAAAGATAAAATAGGAAATAATTAGTGATCAACATCAGACAAAGGAAAAATACACAAATCTGGCAACGTTGCTTTTCGGAGTCAAAGCTGTACGGAAAATCAAATTCGAGGTTGTTCTTTGCTCACCAAGTGTAGTTCGATCTTATCGCACTGTTTTAAAGTGTCAAAATATACGATGTTGCTGAATTTAGTAGGCGGTTCGCGCTAGTAAAAGTACCTTCGTATCTTGCCAGCCAGTTCTCAAATTTTGTACCCGCAGTGTACAAGAAGAAGGAAAAACAACTGTTCAGCTTTATTTAGGGGCTTATATTAACACTAGAACGCCCGGACTTATGCTCCTACCTAAAACGCCCAGCGTCCCAAAATTGGGACAATGCTGTAAAGTGCAGAATGTTATTTTATATGTTATCGATCAAAGTGTTATTTGGACTTATAAACTTTGTGAGACTAATTGTATAAAATTTCTACTTCGTTTCAAGCATTTTTGTTGCCTATTCAGGCAAATGAAGGGGCATTAGTTTATTTTTTTGCTATAATTTTGTTCTTTCGATCCCTAATAAAAGTACGTAAAACATTAAACCGTGCACTTATATCTAAGGGCCTGCTGTACGTATACTATGATAAATATCCCCCTCCCTTCGCCCCCTCCCCTCCCCCTCATTTCAGCTTCCCCTTTCACGATATCTTATCCCAAAAAATGCATAAGATCATCTCACGGTAATTTTACACACAACCTAAAATGACACAAATGGGGCTCTTGCAAACTTTTGCTGTGAGCAAATGAATAGTCCGTTCTGATGTATAAACCAGCAGAAATCACAAAAACCACATTTAGATAGTCTAAAATTCAGTAATAAACTCACATAACTGCTATAACGGCAAGTTCGTACTGGCGCGGCGGCTCAACGCAGATATCATGGGAGATTCCTGTCTATTGAAACACAGAGATATGTCTCAATTTAGATGGGAATCTCCCATGATACCTGCGTCTCTCCGCCATTAAGCCCGATTCTGAGAGTGGAGTTTGCGATTTTTGGTGTACACATCGTCATTTTTACAGGTTTATGTGCAAGAATCAACTCTTCAATTCTCTATAGCAAAAGTTTGCAGGAGTCCCATTTGTCTTCTAAGGTTCACATTCCATTCTCAACACTTCTATTTATAATGAAAAATAATTCTCGCAATTGCGAGGGGGAATTAGAAGAGAGGGAAACAAGAGGGGAAAATACAAAAATTACCTTCTTGCAACTGTTTTTTTTTTTTTTTTCGTTTGTTTTTTGTTTGCTTTGTTTTCACAAGATTTTGGTCTACCAGTGTTAGAAACAATGAAGCTCATGCAAACTTTTGCTGTGAGCAAATGAATCGTCTATTATGATGTAAAAACCAGCAAAAATCAAGAAAACCACATTGAAAAAGTATAAAATTTAGTAATAATTTCACATAACTACGATAAAGGCAAGTTTGTAATGGCGGCTCAACGCAGGTATCATGGGAGATTCCTGTCTATAATGTCACTTTCTCTTCGGAAACACAGATATGTATTTCAGTTTAGATATAGGACTCTCCCATGATACCTGCGTCGCTCCGCCATTAAGCCCGATTCTGAGAGTAAATTTCGTGATTTTTTAGTGTACTCATCATCATTTTTACAGGTTTTTATGCAAGAATCAACTCTTCAATCTCCTATAACAAAAGTTTGCAAGAGCCCGATTTTGCCCAAGAATAAATAATAAAAAGGGAAATGAGCAGAATTTTTTTAATAGAAAACAGGAGGAATTGAAGTCGCCGGAACTACTGAGGAACTGAGGGTAACTAGAAAAATTTCTTCGGGGCGGTACTCTCAAAGAAGTTCATATTATATCATTCCTGGTTTCTGAACGCCAACACCTCAGAGGCACGTAATAGTGCCAGCAAAAAATATTCTGGCTCAAGGGAGCACGGTATCTACATAAAATTAGATAAGAGAACAGTCGCGCAATCCTGATCTGTTGGAGAGGAATCGACTCCACTCGCATGCGACTCCCGGCACTGTTCTCTGATGAAAATTACTGATTCTGATGAGGGGAGAAGGGGAAATATCGCTAGTTTGAGGGGGAGGGGAGGAGAAGGTGATTTGGAGGGAGCCCTCCCTGTATTTTCAAAAACTGTTTGTTTCAGCCATTTACGTTATTGAGACATTTACTAGAAGTTTAATCCTTTTCACTGGCTTGAAATAGCAAAGACAACAGTTTGTCCCAAAAATGGGACGTGGGCGTTAAAGGTAGAACCGTCTTTTTCTCTTGAACGAAGAGGCGGATTTCGATGAAACTTGGTGGTCATGGGGTACTCCTAAAATGATGAAAAGTCATAAAATTTCAGGGTCCTACGTCAAGCTGGAGGCTCGTGAGACAACTTTTAATTTTGATCCGTCCCAAAATGGGACGTTGGGCGTTCTAGTGTTAAAGTGATGGCTTCTTATTTTATTTGGGGGGGCTGGCTTATCAGTCGATTAAGAGCTTAAAACTTTCGTTCGTATGTGCGAGTTTTAAAATCGGTATTCGTATCAAAAGTACGATAGTATATATTGGTACATTCAGATTATTAGGGGGCTTAAAATCCTCCCAAGGCCAATCGACCAAAAAGCCGCCTGCGAGAGTGCATGTTATGCTATCGGGTGGTTTACATTTTGAGTTTCTGTAATTCCTATAGAAACCCTTACGTCTCTACGGAAATTCACAGATGACTCCTATAATCAAGCGCACTTTAAATTTAAGAACTTTTCGAGCCAATGAACTGATCAAAATATGCTTTCAGAATAGATATCTATTTGTAACATCTTCAAGAGATACCCTGCGTATCAGAAAGGATAGGTGCGACTATAAGATAGCCTATATTACAAGTTGCATGTCTTTAGATGTTACTTTTATTAATGACTGATCTGAGCTATATGATGATAATTGATGAAATTAAAATTAAATAAATCATTGGGGCGTGGATAAAATCATCAGACAGAATGGGCAAAATATCTTATCAGACATCAAAGAAAAGGACTGAAATCTGACTTAAAACCAAGAGGACCAAAAGTCAAAGACTCATTGCCATTGGATCAAAAATATTCGGCCCAAAAAAAATTGGACTTGAAATACTTCGACCATTACGAACCCCAACCCCCCCCCCCCCCCCCCCCCTGCCAATTATGTCATAGAAAGCGTAACCTGGATTCATCTTACATGGACATTTTCTGAGTCCTATTCCGAAAGAGAGGAAAATATCTGGGGTGACTGGGTGTTCATTTTCCGGGCTGAATCGGTCCGGTTCAAACTTATCGGGGTCCTTGTAGTACTTTGGATCCCGATGCAGGGAATACGGACTAAGAATAATGTTGTCGCCTTTTCTCAACAAGTATTTTGTGCCGGGAATCTGGAAGTCTTCAGTGCAACGTCGGAACTGAATCGGAAGTGGAGGGTACAGGCGAACAGTCTCTGTTAAACAATATGTAATGGATGAGCGCACGGGAAAAAAAAAGACTGGTACACTGAAAAAAAAAAACAGCTATCGTAAGATTTACCATAACTTGGTTTCAATTTTCGACAGTCCAAGAAAATTGTAAATTTTTCGTTTTCCATGGTTTGAGTTCAAGACGTATTAGTTAAGTTTTAACCAAGACATCTCAAACTCAAACCATGGAAAACGTAAAATTTACAATTTTCTTGGATTGTCGAAAATTTAAACCAAATTATGGTAAATCTCACGATATCCGTTATTTCAGTGTGGAATTTACCATACGCATATCTGATTTTGGCGTCTACCAGAAAGTATGGTAAATTTCACCATAGTATGGTAAATGCAACGTAACTTTCCGTGCGGGTCATTTTGCAAATACTAGTCAATAAAAGATTGATCAATCAATCATTCACACAGCTCTAACATCTCAAAGATACATCAGTTTGTTTCAAGGATGTTTCGGCATTAAAAGAGGTCCTTCCAGAAGAGTTTGCTGTTTACTGCTCTTATATAGTAGAGTTCGTTTCAGAAGTGTAGACGCACTTAGTCCACAATTTTCATTCCATCAAATCAAATCAAAACAAAACTATTGCCTCCGACTTTGAACTTTTGATTTAAAGCATTTTTCATTGAAAAGTCGTCCCTTAAATCAATTTTCATTCATTTTTTTTTTTTTTGGTACGTGAGAAAAAATATTGGAAAATCCAAAGATAATCGGTTTAGGTGCGCCTAAACTTTTGGCACGACCTATACACACATGCGTGGAGTAGTGTCTTATTTATATTAGATATTTTTTTTTTTTTTTTTTTTTTTTTTTTTTTTTTTTGCCAAGTTGCCGTCACAGTAAAATCAGTAGAAACATTGAACGTACCGACCTTAGTTGCCTAAAGTAAGACGTAAATACACCAATTCACGTATGCGTGTGTAAAGCTTTGAACGGCAAACTCCTCTGAACCGACCTTTATCTAGCAAAGATGATGTTTTTTCGAAAGCATTGTTTGAAAATCTTATAATACTTTATTGAAAACATAGGTATACACTTGTGCTTAAAAATCACCTATGATAAACGTTAATAATTTTTCTTATCATACGTTTGTTTTTGGGTAATCAAGGTTGCATTCCACGACCTGTTTCTTTTCAAAATAAGGCCTCGAAAACTTGATGATATACTGATGATGGGGCTTTGGTGAACTTTTTCCGCAAGACATTTAAGAGTTGATTCAGAAGAAGCGAAAATAACGCTGATAGCTTTAAAAACTCACGGAATCCACTCCTTAATTCATATGACTTTACTTGTCTTACGTCTTTACAAATAGGGACTCTAGGCTTGAGCGCAAGGTGACAACCGCTGCGTTAGAATATAAGTCCGCGGTGAACAAAACAAAAAACTGAACGAAAAATTTTACGTATTGACGCTTACCCATGACGCATTGTTTTGTAAAGTGCAGATCCTGGATGGCTTTGAGAGTCAGTTCAGAGGCTCCGTGTTTTTCCAAAGTCGTAGCTACCTCTTCCTTAATCCGATCTTGAATTTTCGGATGAAGAGACAACAGATGGATTATCATGTTGCACATCTGCTCTACACTTCCGGTTCCGGCGGTAAGCGCTGACATACAGTTTGCGGTCATCTGAGCCAGACTGATGCCGGGATCTGCAAGAAACAATTAACCCTTTCACTGCCAAGTTATTCATTCAAATCATTGCTCGGGCTCATTCAAATCAATCTAGTTGGTAAATATTCTTATACTCATAATCAGTGCCGTTTTTATTTTTGCCTACATCACCAATTGTAGGCGCTGAACAGTGGCGGCTCGTGCGATGTGGCAACAATAAATTCTCTTAATTTAAACCTAGGTAAAACAATCGATCTTCAGCAGGTGCAACGGTTAAAATGGCAAGCAAGCATAGTTGTCAGATTGCACGAGCCACCACTGGCGCTCGACATAAAATCCTATAGCTCTAAAACCTTCCACAATTTCACCATATTTGATTTCCTATGTATTGAAATAATATGAAACTCATTGAAAGATACGAAAATGTTCGGGCTTGGTACCTAAAGGGTCAAGATCGTAACAGAGGATGAAGCGTGCAATGCAATGGTTCTGCGGCAAGGTTATATTTCGATCGTTTGTAAATCAATGAAAAATGTATAATTTTAGGGTATACTCACCGCACACTTAATAATCAAAAACCTTTTCATGCGTTTTAAATGACGAATTACAACGTGTGCTTCTTTTATGCGAAAAAAAAACCACGGTACAGTTAAACATGCGCAAGGAGATTCTGGCGACTGCCCAAACCTCACAAAAGTATGGAGGTATTGAATGTCATTTTTCGCCGCTGATGGTTTTGAACCACCGAGTGTCGCAAGAGCCGAACTCCAAACCGAATCCCTTTGGTTCGCAGCGACGTCCATATTGCCATTGGCACGCATACGGGCGAATGCTTGTTTAGTGCGCTGTTCGACTTTGCTCAAGCATTAAGTACGCCACTCATATGCCTTTTGAGGTCTGGACTGATTTTTTTTCTCTATTTTTCTTTCAAAATCATTGAAAGGAATGTTTCTTCTACTCTTAAAGATCATTTTAAGTGATGAAACTCCTCAAACTTTAAAAAAAGTTAAAAAATGCAACGACTTAAGGAGGTAGGGCGTTTAAGGGAGGTACCAATATTTTCACTTTCTTAGAAAAAGGTAGAACAGGCTATAAAGACTACATACATACTAGAGTTTCCTAAACAGTAAACCCAACTTTTTAAATAAACTACACACCTGCTTGATTTTCTGAGTCGTTCTTCCTCAGAGCCATGAGATGATCAATGAAATCGTTCTTGTTGACATGATTCTCATCCCTGAATTTCACTTCCTCCTGCACCACACTCCTCACCGTGTCAAGATAACTCCGCTTGATAAACCTGAACTCGCTGAAATATTGAGAAATTGGACAAAACATCGTTGCAAATATTGTGATTATTCTCCAAACAGAAGGAGCGACAAAATCTCCGTAAAGCCTTTGAAGCCTCAAGTCTCCACTTTTCTCGTGGTAGCAGGCATCAACACCGTAACTCCACGAGGAAAAACTATCAACCGCAAAACTGCGGCAGAGATCCTCGACGGGTATTTGTTCATTTCTAGATAACAATTTTTCAATATGGTCCACCATTTTGTGCGCATGTTTCTTGAATTTATCAAACATTGGGTCGCAAAGCTTTGAATCTTGGAAGAAGGGAGTTATGATGCTTCGACTGACCTTCCATTGGCTCTGTTTGCAGTCCAAGTTGGCATATTCTGGGCCTCCTGGTCATCTTCAGGTGGTATGAAGTTCGACGGGAAAGTTTTCTCTGAGTTCGTTAAAAGCGCTTTCTTGATCACTTGTGGGTCCCGCAACATAATCACCGGAACAAAAGTAACAAAAAATGCAACTAATTCTTTATCTCCATGTTCGCGATAAATCCGATCGACTCCGACCAAAGCTTGGTGTTTGAACAAATCGAAAAAAATATTTATGTCCGATGAAAAATGTCGGCTTCAAAAACGGAATATTCGATTTTTGCCATTCGGTCACTTTACGGCCAAAAACTAGGTGGTAGATTAATAAACACACAAAAACACTGAAAAACATTGTATAATATACTGAAGACACGAATATCATGTTTATGATGATATTGAGTTTGTCTCTCATCTTGACTATTACGTTCCAGAGTTATGTCTCATCAAACCATAGGATTTTAAATCTGCGGATCAAACGTATTTCAATTTTGAATCGCACATACCATGTGTTGTTGATAAGAATTTCCGGTTTTTAAGAACTTTTATGTCAGCAATCAATCATTATCTCTGTCACATTGAAACCACCACGCTATAGTATCAAGTTCACGAAGCATAAATAAATCTGAAAAAAAGTCAATGGCTGTGTGCTTGATGATTTGAGCATGGTCGGTCACACTTCTAAGAAAAGGGATTACCTACATACAGGGTGAAGAAACACGATGAGTTATGTATGTTAGCCTCGGACATTTTTCCGTCAGAAATATTTTGCGCACGATTCTGAGCTCGCGACTCGCGCGCAGAGTGTGTTTGCCCGAATAAGTTGAGGGACCTTCAAAATTGAAAAGAATTAGGTGCGAGACGAGTACTTCTCCGTGTAATGTGTTTCACTTTTTTTTTTTTTTTTTTTTTTTTTTTTTTTTTTTTTTTTTTTTTTTTTTTTTTTTTTAAGAAGGTCCGAAGACGTAATCTCTCGTGGAGATTTCCCTGAAAACAACCAGGAATCATAAATAATTCTTAGTCTTTTGGACAGTTTTCTTAATCGGAAAGATTAAATATACTGAGGATATAATGAAACACTAATAAACACGTGTCCGTCTCACACCCAGGTTCTCAATTATATTCATCAAACAGTGTCTCCTTTCTTCTGATTCGGACGATCTTCTGCATAATTATAATTCTTTAAGACCTGGACAACTTATATGTATAAAGAAACAAAAATAAAAAAATATTTCTGCTTGCCCTTGCAGGAGCAAGTTTTTTTTATTTTATTCTTTTTTAAATACCGACTCCTGTTATCATTATTATCACTATTCACTATACAGGGTTTTCAACAAAATTTAAGTTTCTTCTGCGAGTTTCACAGCAACGGCTGTAGATGATATACCTAACTTAAATCTTCACTCTAAGAGCTATATGCATCGTTGCCAACGAACTATAGCGATAGAGATGAGGGAGCCATACATGTTGTAAGTCCTATCACAACGTGTGACAGCATGGCTGATTGAATCTGGTTTGTTGGCCTCACTTTTTTAACCATAAATCAAAAATTGTAATTAATCCAGTGGAAATTGGTTTTGTAAACGAAAGTGCAAGTGTATAGGAGTGGCTATCTGGACACAAAATTCTAATACAACTATCCAGGTGAGAAAATTATGCTTTTTCTGTCGTGTGCCAGTTTCTTTATCGTGCAAATCCTTCCAGAAAGAACAGTCATATCGATTTCTGTGTCCAGATAGCCACTCTGAAACACTTGCACTTTCGTTTATAACCAATTTCAAATGTACTTGTTACAATTTTTCTAAAAAAAATTAAAGGTTAAAAAAGTGAGGCAAATAAATCGAGCCTGTGTGAAAAAGTCCATGAGAGATTTCGATCATGGACGCCTCTGTGCTGCCTCAACATACCGGCCCAAAAATGTTCTCCTCTCAATCGCTGTAGCTCGTTGATTGTTGCAATGACCCTCTCGTTGATTGTTGCAATGACCCTCTCGTTGATTGTTGCAATGACCCTCATCTATCGTTGTCGAACAAACAGTTTGGGTGCGATAAAAAATTTAACAAAACGCACGACCAGTGAAGATTTTCACCCGAACCAAATAATGAAATATGCCGTTTGATCATGCAAACCAAGTGATGTGCTGCTAGCCGAATTCAAGCAATCGACCAATCGAACATTCGAGCTATAACATCGCATTTTCGCGTGGGGAAGATCATTTGTGAGAGTGCATGGGTTGTTTATTTTTCCCCGTCATAATCACGCCACGCCTTTCATCAAAAAAGTCAAGGAGGACGCGCGGTTTTCGGTCAGTTTTTTCCCGCCTTTTTGTAGTGGTCCACCGTTCGTTGATCCCCTTTCATTTAAGTCCCTGGAGCAATACGCGGCCGCGGCCACCGGGTCACCGCTAGACTCTGTATTCCCTCGTAAAGCACTCGACTTTATAAAATCATGCTAAGAATTTTTGTTCCTTCCGATCTCTCTTTCTCTCTTTTTTTTCTCTCTCTCTCTCTCTTTCTTCCTTCTCTTTTTTTTATCCCTCTCTCCCCCCCCTTCTCTCGTTTCCCCCTTTCTCTCCCTCTCTCCTCTCTCCCTCTCCCCCCCCCTCCTCTTCTCTCTCTCTCTCTCTTCTCTCCTCTCTCTCTCTCTCTCTCTCTCCTCTCTCTTCTCTCTCTCTCTCTCTCTCTCTCTTCCCCCCCGGGTTTATTACATTTGCTTTGCTTTTTCTTTCGAAAAATTTTGACTATCGCAGCAGAGCTGAAAGTTACCTGGCGTTGCCAATGGCCCCTTCAGATTTTTTGCCATTGCAATTTTGAGCATGGATTGTAATGTTCAAAAGTAAAAACGGGTCACTCCTGAACTTACGGCAAAAGGAATGCGTTTCAGCTATGCTGCAGTTTGTTCATTTAAACTCACGTAAAATGTCGATTTAGAAGCAACTCACAGTAAAAATCCAGTTTTATTTTTTTTTTATAGGTTTCTACGGACAAAGAGGAGTGTAGCCAGATTTCAAGCCACGCCACAGGAAAAAAATAAGTAAAAGATTCTCATGATAAAAAATAAAAAAAAATAACCTTTCAACCTTAACTGTATGTATCTTTTTATACTTTAGCTGATAGAAAAAAATTTTGTTTGCGACCCCTGTTGATTCTTCAATTTATCTTTTTTATATTCAAACGAAAAAGGTTTAAAATACAGATCAGAAAGAAATAACAAAGAGGAGGGAAAAGGGTAATCGGTCATTTTCCAAACTCTTCCTTTGTGTAGTGTGTACTTACGTTATAGGTTGAACCAGTTTACGAATCCGATAATTTCAAAAAAATGCCCCTTTGGGGGGGGGGGGGGGGTTGAAAGGGCGTCGGAGGTTTATTATCACAGAATACCACGCAATCAAATGAAAACTGTGGTTCAATTTGAAGCAATATTTTCTGGTCCGCCATCTTGAGAAGTGCAAAACAATGCAATAGACTGAGTCAGAGATGCGTGTCCGTTATCTTGAGAATTCATTAAAATAGACCGAAAAAATGTTTCCATTGGATTTACGGGAGTTTGAGTTTCCATTGTATTATTTTGTGTTATCTCTTCATGCAAATAATGAAAACCAACCCGTCACAAGCAAGTTTTTAAAAAATTTAAATAACCTCTTTTGCCCATTCGCGCGATTGCGTCTCAAGAAAGAACAAAATACAGAATTTTTTTTTTTAAATAAATTGCACCCGCCCACAGAAAAATCAAAAGACTCCCCATCCACTTGAATAGACGCGTTGCGGGTTGCCCCCCGAGTCATTTGACGGCGCTATAGAACGCGCCGGGAGTCGAGTGTTGAACCTCTGTCTCTTCGAGAGGGGGAGTTTGAAACATAAAACTTCAAAATGAGGGAAAGGGGGGGGGGTACTAGTCGGATCGTGGAGCCGAGAGACCTCATAGCCGCCATCATCGGCGCCATTTAAATTAGTAGCGTGGGAGGGGGAGGTGGAGGGGGAGGGGAGGGGACTGGCTCTATTGGGAGATATTACTGGATCAACTTTTTATAAATTTTTTTGTTTAAAACCTCATAAAATTTATTTTAAGTCATGTTTCCGCTCCTCGCCCACCCGATTGGAATGATCTCTCTAGCTCCATAACGGGTTCGCGCCTCGACTCTAGAGGGTATCTGAGTCGATTGGAGCAACGTCATATCGATTTTTTTTCACCAACTAGCAGCCTCTGAGCCTTTGGAGCATAACTATGAGACAATATTATGATGTGGAAGAGATGCTCTTCTTGAGTTTTCATTTTCTCCAGGGAAGCTTAAACGTTTATGGTGCTAACCCCGCGGAGTAAAATGTCTACGACGCTGTTAATGTACTGAACTTTTTTTAGTTGTGGACCCTCGCGAGCTGGGGGTGGACGGGGGGTGGTTCGAATCGACCCCGGGACTTTTTTAACTTTTGCGTGAAACTATCATGTTTTTAATTTAAAATTGGGACTTCGTGACGATTAAGGTTCTGCCTAAACAGATCTTTATGCTATAATCTTCACGTTTTTTGGTCAACTATGTACTATAGTTTTAATTAGGCTTTTAGTGATTTTATCACATTTTTTTTAGGTTTTTTAGACTTTTAGGCTGTGTAGAAAAACAGATTTGACGATGTTTTTTTTAGGAAATCGCATGCTTTTTTTTAGGGTCAGTGTTTTAAATTTTTTCATATTTTAATGGCAAATAACAGCAAAAGCACAAGACGAAACAGTTTTTTTTTAAATATGATGCTTTTTTTTTAAATTGTAATTTTTCCGCGAAATAACCACAAATACCCAAAAAAAATTATTTTAATTTCATTTTCTTTACTAATTTCTATCATTAGCCCATTGTTTGACCGTAACACATTTTCAATAAAATCGGTGACCCTAATTAATTACTGATTACATCCATCTCGATTACTTTGTACATAAGTGATCGAAAAACAAGTCGTCGAGTCCCATCCCTGGTAAAAATAATCAGCTAAATGTCATCATGTTTACAGTTAGCATGAGATTTGAGACCTGACATCATCATGACATCAACAATGTCAACATACAGGGTGTTTTTTTTTTTCTCCCCCCCCCCCGGTTTTTTTTTTTTGCTAATTGAGATAAAAATTTTCGGTTTGGACTATTCTTCATCATTTTGGCTGAATTTTCTTTTTTTGGGGTCGAAACCCCCCCCGCCCCCCTAGGGGGGCCCCCCGGGGGGCTATCTCAAAAATTTCAAATAGCAACCCTATCTTGTGATACATCGTTCGAAAGGGGATAAAATTCTAAGACTTTTGGCGCAAACCCGGGAAATTGATATCGTTTTTCGTTTTCGATATATCGAATTTCAAAGTTCGATTTGGACCCATTTTCAAAAAATCGTTACTCCACTTTGGAAAGTCGGAATTAAAAAAAATATGGTCCAAAATACTCTAAAAAACAAGTACTTTTCAGATAACGAAATGGATTTGACATAAAATTTGATTTTAGAGCCCCACATTTTTTTTAAAAATTTTGCCCCTAAAAGGGGCTATCTTGAAAATTCCCTTCCACACCCCTTTTTGGATCGTCGATCAAAAAAACATAAAAACGAACATTTTGGCGCAATCCGGATATCGATATCGTTTTTCGTATTCGAGATATCGAATATTAAAAATTCAATTTTTGCCTATCTTCAAAATTCGATATCTCGAATACAAAAAACGATATCGATATCCCGGGTTGCGCCAAAAAGTTCAGTTTTTTTTGCTTTTTTGATCGCGGGATCATTCAATAAGGGTCGTGGAAGGAAATTTTCAAGATAGCCCCTTTTAGGGGCAAAATTTTTAAAAAAAATTTGGTGCTCTAAATCAAATTTTATGTCAAAACCATTTTGTTATCTGAAAAGTACTTGCTTTTTAGAGTATTTTGGGCCCATAGTTTTTTTTTCCGACTTTCCAAAGTGGAGTAACGATTTTTTGAAAATGGGTCCAAATCGAACTTTGAAATTCGATATATCGAAAACGAAAAACGATATCAATTCCGGTTTGCGCCAAAAGTCTTAGAATTCTATGCCCTTTTGAACGATGTATCACAAGATAGGGGTTGCTATTTGAAATTTTTGAGATAGCCCCCCCGGGGGGCCCCCCCAGGGGGGCTGGGGGGGGTTTTGACCCCAAAAAAAGAAATTCAGCCAAAATGATGAAGAATAGTCCAAACCGCAACATTTTATCTCAATTAGCAAGAAAAAAAACCAGGGGGGGAGATAAAAAAACACCCTGTATAAGCATGATCTTTGTTCACTGTCAACGCGATGATTATTTTTACCAGTGATCTGCCCAACTGTATGATATTTTGCGGTAAGCTTAATCCCGATATAACTTTGCAGATTAAACTTCTTCAATCACCACTCATAATCTTGTAATAAATTGTATGTCAATGTCGTTAGTCCCGTTCTTTGTTTTCGGTTGTTTTTGTTTTCCATTTTGAAATCTGTACAGGGGTTTCTGCCCGGGTTTTCACGCTCCCGTTATATTTTCACCGACACCGTATAGTTTTCCGGCACCGGAAAGATGACACCGGAACCTTGGCTGGCAGCGAATCTATACGTTATAATCATGGCTCTATATATTCAAGTGATGCATTATAAGGGAAAAAAAACTCGCTCACCCCAAAAAAGACAGGTTGTGAAAAGAACGGAGCCGAGGAGAGCCCTGAGTTGCTCCGAGAGAGTTCCCGAGGGTGCAGTTGGATTGTAATGGGTTCCAGGAGAAGGAGAGAGAGAGAGAGAGAGAGAGAGAGAGAGAGAGAGAGAGAGAGAGAGACCTGATATGATAGGGACATACCTCCATCTTAAGACATCTCACCTCGCTCTGGAGAGTCGCGACGCACCCGCTACGCCACGACGAACATTATCCTGCAGAGGCCAACACCTTCCTCCCACCTTCCTCCTCTGGGGGAAAAAGGGGGGGGGGGGTTTGTAGTAGAAAACTCTCCCCCCCCCCGGACACCCTCACCTAGATTTACACCTCGAATTTTTCTCCAGTTGCCAAATTTTAAATGGTTGATGATCTGACTAGGTTATAGGTATAAAGTATAAAGTGTGTGCTGTGTGCTCAGGGTCGTGCTTATGTTTCTTCCCGCTTCCGTGCATCCATGGAAAACAGGGTCATCCGAGTCTTTTCCTATAACGCAGATATAGAAATGTGACGTATTGGCGGATGGAATGTGCAAAGGAAGGTGGTGTGGAAGGTGAATTCCACGGTAACAGGGCTTTTCGCTGACGCTGAAAAATGCCACAATAGTTGAAATGGGTCTGTTGCGTACTTTTGCTACATCAATAAACTCATTGTTTCTAACGTGAAATTCGGCGAAAATAACGATGCGCACATTAAATACGTTCAAAATCCACTCATTAACTCAGAAAACACCTTCCATTTCAAACAATCCGCGCCACACTAGACACTATATTACCGACTTATAACTACATAGATGGAACCATCTCGTTTATGTAAACATGAACAAAAATTACAAACATTGGCATGTTTTGTTTTGATGAGTACATTTCTTATATTATTTTGTAATCTTTGATAAAACCCAAAAGACCAGACAGCAAATGCAGCCAGTAGCTCATGTATTTAGAAGGGAATTCCATCATTTTTTAAGCACGATGTTGTTTTCTTAAACACGGTGGTTTCCCTCTATGTAGTAGTATACCGGTGCAAATAGTGTCTAGTGTAGCGCGGGCTGTTTGAAATTGAAGTGATTTCCTGATTGATGAGTGGATTTTGAACGTTTTTAATGTGCGCATCGTTATTTTTTGCCGAATTTTACAGAATCAAGATTCTATTTTGTTGTAGCAATAGTATGCAACAGACCCGTTGTAAAAACGTCGAGAGCTACCATATGAATGAATAGTTTTGCTTTCAGCAAGCTCCATAATTTAACCGTTAAATGACCAGGTTAGTTCAAAAGAACACTGCTCATCCCTTCATATAGGGAAGGTAGCTAACTCTTCGTACTCGGGGGGGTTGGAATTGCCTATACGATGAATTGAATGCTCCCCACGAGACCTTATCTTGTAGTATTTTCAACTGTAATTGCTTTTATTCGGAATGAAAAATGAAATAATGAGTAATAAACTAGAGGAGAAAGACGAGTATACTCGGGCTTGGCCCATAATGGGTTAACGGAATGTAAGTTTTAAACATTCGTTGAAATTTTGGCTTTTAAGAGTCAAAATAGGCTGAATGAGCTGGCAGAATGATCAACAACCTTGATCATTATTAGAGGCTGTTTCAGATAGCTTCCGTTTTGACAGTTCTTTCTTTACATACGCAGAAGCAGGATATCAAGTCTTCAATTACGCCTGAATGTGAATATTCACTAATTACGATAGTCAACCGAGACTATTTTGTGGTAAAAAGTTTTAATGGTTCACGCAGTGAGTGATGGCGTCAACGTTTCCACGCATGTGAACAACGAGCTGTCAGAAACGAAGTTATCTCAAACGGCCTCTAACTTAACTCGAAACTTAGTCGTCGAAAAATCTGTTAAATTTTTAGAACAGTAATTTTGACTTTAAAAAGCTTCTCCGCTTTGTTGCAGGGAAGAAGAGTAAAGTCTTAAAGTCAAAAGAATATTTAAAAGATGTACATGACGAACGATACAATTTTTACATGGAAGACGCGGCAGTTATCATGCAACAATTAAAGCGGGAGGAGGGTGGGAAACCGTTTATACATTTCCAAATATTTTTTACTTTGTCTCACAGCAATAATCGCATTGTTATAGGATATCTGGATCATTCTTATGGAGCACCCTGTATGCGTTTTGATCAAAATTGGGAGCGTATAAAAAAAAATACTGACTCGACTCACGATGTGGTGACGCGGCGACAAGAGTGTAAGGGTTCCGCAACACCCCCCCCCCCTTACACCATATGCTTGTAAGGGTTTCCCGTATCCACCATACACCAAAATTTTTTATATGGGGTTTTTTTTCCCCTATACCGCTTGTTTGATTGGGGGTCTTTAAAATATTTTTTTTTTTGGATCAATTACAATTTGTCAGAAATTTTTTGGGCCGTTGGTATACCCCCCCGTAATCAATCAAAACATGGATTTAAAAAAATCGGCAATTAAAAATTTGGTTCCACTTTTTTGTTTTTTTTTTTTGTTTATCATTCAATTTTTTGGCGGATTATGAAAATTTTTTCCTTATTGACCTCCTTTAGGTTTATTATTGTTTAATGGGTAACTTTTGGAAAAATTCAAAAAAAAAAAATTAGCCTTCTCTCAAAAATGATTTCCATACTTTTGGTGTGCAAATCCCATGTTGTAAAATAATATTTTTTGGCGATTCTTGAAATTTTTTTTTTTTTTTTTTTTTTTTTTTTTTTTTTTGGGCGGATTTTTTTGGCTTTATTCTCCTGTATATGGGAGAATCTACAGCCCCCATAGACTTTTTAAAGAAACGGGGTTTTATATATCCATGTCCTTACGAGATGACTAGATTCGAGTCGTCAATCTTGTCACCTGGGCCCGGGGATTCAAACCCGGGACCTCTGGGTTAGTGCCCCGTTGCGCTGATCACCAGACCAGGGAGGCTGACTTTTTTAAAATGTATTACATGAGACAACGAGTGGGTTATGACTGCTGCAATGTGCGCATCTTTTTGAAACGGTTAAAGGGGTCTCTCCACCTGCGAATTTAAAAGCGCGAATAAACTGATTGAGCCAATGAGCTGCCTTGAAGTCGATAGGTCGAGTCCGATGTATCGACAGCAAAGACCCCATTGGCTCAAGCGCTATATGCAGTCTATTCGCGCTTTCAAAATCGCAGGTGGGGATACCCCTTTTGTTAGGCGTTACAAAATTTAACGGGTTTTAGCCAACAATGTGCACTACTCATCTGACTCATCAGTCACAATCAGCTGTGACTTGTGTCAGTGGCGTAGCCAGGAATTTTTCTGGGGGGAGAGGGAGTCCGGGGTCCGAAAATTCTTTTTTTGGGGGCAAATTCTGGTTTCGGGGGGGGGGGGGCCAGACCCCCTTTTAATTCCCCCCCCCCCCCCTACGCCCTGACTTGCGTTGCATTCCTAACTATCTCTCTCGCTCTAACGTGACCCCCATAATCCAATCTATTTTAATATCGGGTTGTATTCGACGCCTTGTTTCTCGAGACTATTTTTTTCTGACAAAAAGTTCACAAAAAACTTCTGAATACGATTTTACCGTTGAGGTTGAGATGTGTACAGTCGGGGACAAAAAAAATGTCGATGTATCCTTGAAGAAGGCCACTCGCTGTACTAATCTCAATGATTTAAGCATTGTCGGTGGCCTACCTCAGGAGTCGTCTGACATTCTTTTTGTCCACGACTTATCAGTACATGGGGGACGGAATGTGAAAATTAACTTTTGAACTTTTTCCCGGATGAGTATGTTAAAAAGTCTATTTGCAGAATACCGCCTCAAATCCATACGTAATTACATTTCTTCTGCATTTACCAAAAAAACTTCGGGCAATGGAAACCCCAGGGGGTTTTTTCCTAATCTTTTTTTTTGTGTTACTGAAAGTTAGGAGTTGAAGTTTAAGGGAAAAAATGTGAGTCTAGTTTAACCTTACCGAAACCCTACTCCATCCTAACTAAATTCGGTACTCACAACCCAAAATTTTTTTTACTGTAACAACACGTCGGTTTCCAATAGCCGGCATTCATAAGTTTTTTTTTTCCGTGTATCAACAGGGGCCCTTCCCAAAAAACCCCGGCTGGGCCTGTTGAATTGGCTAAGCTTTTAAAGTATATCAATCCCCATGTGCCAAGAAAAAACAATCGCTCGAAAACACTAAAACTCATATTAAATACAAAGGAAAAAA
>VMOF01000369.1:20318551-20335576 GCA_011764245.1 Trialeurodes vaporariorum | reverse complement strand
AATGCCCCTTTGGGGGGGGGGGGGGGGGGGGGGGGGGGGGGGGGGGGGGGTTGAAAGGGCGTCGGAGGTTTATTATCACAGAATACCACGCAATCAGAATAAAAATTTTGGTTCTTTTGAAGCAATATTTTCTGGTCCGCCATCTTGAGAAGTGCAAAACAATGCAATAGACTGAGTCGAGATGCGTGTCCGTTATCTTGAAAATTTCTTTAAAATAGACCGAAAAAATGTTTCCATTGGATTTACGGGGGAGTTTGATTTTCCCATTGTATTTTTTTGTGTTATCTCTTCATGCAAATAATAAAAACCCAAACCCCGTCACAAGCAAGTTGTTAAAAATTTAAAAAACTCTTTTGACCATTCGCGCGATTGCGTCTCAAGAAAGAACAAAATACAGAATTTCTTTTTTAAATAAATTGCACCCGCCCCAGAAAAATCACAAGACCCCCCACTCCACTTGAATAGACGCGTTGCGGGTTGCCACCCCGAGTCATTTGACGGCGCTATAGAACGCGCCGGGAGTCGAGTGTTGAACCTCTGTCTCTTCGAGAGGGTGGAGTGTTGAAACATAAAACTTCAAAATGGGGGAAAGGGGGGGGGGGGGGGTACTAGTCGGATCGTGGAGCCGAGAGACCTCATAGCCGCCATCATCGGCGCCATTTAAATTAGTAGCGTGGGAGGGGGAGGGGGAGGGGGAGGGGACTGGCTCTTTTGGGGAGATATTACTGGATCAACTTTTATCAATTTTATTGTTTACAACCTCATAAAATTTATTTTAAGTCATGTTTCCGCTCCTCGCCCACCCGATTGGAATGATCTCTCTAGCTCCATAAGGGGTTCGCGCCTCGACTCTAGAGGGTATCTGAGTCGATTGGAGCACACGTCATATCGATTTTTTTCACCAACTAGCAGCCTCTGACCCTTTTGGAATAACTATGAGAAAATATTATGATGTGGAAGAGATGCTCTTCTTGAGTTTTCATTTTCTCCAGGGAAGCTTAAAAGTTTATGGTGCTAACCCCCCGAAATAAAATGTCTACGACGCTGTTAATGTACTGAACTTATTTTAGTTGTGGACCCTCGCGAGCTGGGGGGACGGGAGGTGGTTCGAATCGACCCGGGGCATTTTTAACTTTTGCGTGAAACTATCATGTTTTAATTTAAAATTGGACTTCGTGACGATTAAGGTTCTGCCTAAACAGATCTTTATGCTATAATCTTCACGTTTTTTGGTCAACTATGTATTTTAGTTTTTTTTAGGCTTTTTGTGATTTTATCACATTTTTTTAGGCTTTTTAGACTTTTAGGCTGTGTAGAGAAAAAGATTTGACGCATGTTTTTTTAGGAAATCGCATGCTTTTTTTTAGGGTCAGTGCTTTAATTTTTTTAAATTTTTAAAGGCAATAACAGCAAAAGCACAAGACGAAACATCTTCTTTCAATATGATGCATTTTTTTTTAAATTGTAATTTTTCCGCGAAATAACCACAAATATCCAAAAAAATTATTTTAATTTCATTTTCTTTACTAATTTCTATCATTAGCCCATTGTTTGACCGTAACACATTTTCAATAAAATCGGTGAGCCTAATTAATTACTGATTACATCCATCTCGATTACTTTGTACATAAGTGATCGAAAAACAAGTCGTCGAGTCCCATCCCTGGTAAAAATAATCAGCTAAATGTCATCATGTTTACAGTTAGCATGAGATTTGAGACCTGACATCATCATGACATCAACAATGTCAACATATAAGCATGATCTTTGTTCACTGTCAACGCGATGATTATTTTTACCAGTGATCTGCCCAACTGTATGATATTTTGCGGTAAGCTTAATCTCCGATATAACTTTGCAGATTAAACTTCTTCAATCACCACTCATAATCTTGTAATAAATTGTATGTCAATGTCGTTAGTCCCGTTCTTTGATTTTCGGTTGTTTTTGTTTTCCATTTTGAAATCTGTACAGGGGTTTCTGCCCGGGTTTTCACGCTCCCGTTATATTTTCACCGACACCGTATAGTTTTCCGGCACCGGAAAGATGACACCGGAACCTTGGCTGGCAGCGAATCTATACGTTATAATACATGGCTCTATATATATCAAGTGATGCATTATAAGGGAAAATAAACTCGCTCACGCACACAAAGACACGGTTGTGAAAAGAACGGAGCCGAGGAGAGCCATGAGTTGCTCCGAGAGAGTTCCCGAGGGTGCAGTTGGATTGTAATGGGTTCCAGGAGAAGGAGAGAGAGAGAGAGAGAGAGAGAGAGAGAGAGAGAGAGAGAGAGAGAGAGACCTGATATGATATGGGACATACACTCCATCTTAAGACATCTCACCTCGCTCTGGAGAGTCGCGACGCACCCGCTACGCCACGACGAACATTATCCTGCAGAGGCCAACACCTTCCTCCCACCTTCCTCCTCTGGGGAAAGAAGGGGGGGGGGTTAGTAGTAGAAAACTCTCCCCCCCCCCGGACACCCTCACCTAGATTTACACCTCGAATTTCTCTCCAGTTGCCAATTTCAAAATGGATTGATGATCTGACTAGGTTATAGGTATAAAGTATAAAGTGTGTGCTGTGTGCTCAGCGCTCGTGCTTATGTTTCTTCCTGCTTCCGTGCATCCATGGATATACAGGGTGTCATCCGAGTCTTTTCCTATAACGCAGATATAGAAATGTGACTTATTGGCGGATGGAATGTGCAAAGGAAGGTGGTGTGGAAGGTGAAGTTCCACGGTAACAGGACTTTTCGCTGACGCTGAAAAATGTCACAATAGTTGAAATGGGTCTGTTGCGTACTTTTGCTACATCAATATAACTCATTGTTTCTAACGTGAAATTCGGCGAAAATAACGATGCGCACATTAAATACGTTCAAAATCCACTCATTAACTCAGAAAACACCTTCCATTTCAAACAATCCGCGCCACACTAGACACTATATTACCGACTTATAACTACATAGATGGAACCATCTCGTTTATGTAAACATGAACAAAACTTACAAACATTGGCATGTTTTGTTTAGATGAGTACATTTCTTATATTATTTTGTAATCTTTGATAAAACCGAAAAGACCAGACAGCAAATGCAGCCAGTAGCTCATGTATTTAGAAGGGAATTCCATCATTTTGTAAGCACGATGTTGTTTACTTAAGCACGGTGGTTCCGTCTATGTAGTAGTATACCGGTGCAAATAGTGTCTAGTGTAGCGCGGGCTGTTTGAAATTGAAGTGATTTCCTGATTGATGAGTGGATTTTGAACGTTTTTAATGTGCGCATCGTTATTTTCGCCGAATTTTACAGAATCAAGATTCTATATTGTTGTAGCAAAAGTATGCAACAGACCCGTTGTAAACACGTCGAGAGCTACCATATGAATGAATAGTTTTGCTTTCAGCAAGCTCCATAATTTAACCGTTAAATGACCAGGTTAGTTCAAAAGAACACTGCTCATCCGTTCATATAGGGAAGGTAGCTAACTCTTCGTACTCGGGGGAGTTGGAATTGCCTATACGATGAATTGAATGCTCCCGACGAGACCTTATCTTGTAGTATTTTCAACTGTAATTGCTTTTATTCGGAATGAAAACTGAAATAATGAGTAATAAACTAGAGGAGAAAGACGAGTATACTCGGGCTTGGCCCATAATGGGTTAACGGAATGTAAGTCTTAATCATTCGTTGAAATTTTGGCTTTTTAAGAGTCAAAATAGGCTGAATGAGCTGGCAGAATGATCAACAACCTTAATCATTATTAGAGGCTGTTTCAGATAGCTTCCGTTTTGACAGTTCTTTCTTTACATACGCAGAAGCAGGATATAAGTCTTCAATTACGCCTGAATGTGAATATTCACTAATTACGATAGTCAACCGAGACTATTTTGTGGTAAAAAGTTTTAATGGTTCACGCAGTGAGTGATGGCGTCAACGTTTCCACGCATGTAAACAACGAGCTGTCAGAAACGAAGTTATCTCAAACGGCCTCTAACTTAACTCGAAACTTAGTCGTCGAAAAATCTGTTAAATTTTTAGAACAGTAATTTTGACTTTAAAAAGCTTCTCCGCTTTGTTGCAGGGAAGAAGAGTAAAGTCTTAAAGTCAAAAGAATATTTAAAAGATGTACATGACGAACGATACAAGTTTACATGGAATGACGCGGCAGTTATCATGCAACAATTAAAGCGGGAGGAGGGTGGGAAACCGTTTATACATTTCCAAATATTTTTTACTTTGTCTCACAGCAATAATCGCATTGTTATAGGATATCTGGATCATTCTTATGGAGCACCCTGTATGCGTTTTGATCAAAATTGGGAGCGTATAAAAAACAATACTGACATCGACTCACGCATGTCGCGCTGACGACGTGCGACAAGAGTCGTAAGGGTTCCGCAACACCGCGCCGCGCCGCCCTTACATCTATGATGCTTGTACAGGGTTTCCCGCGACCTACCACCATACACCAAACATTTTTCTATACAAAGGGGTAGCTTTTCCCCTATACCCTGCTTCTGTTTGATTGGAGGTCTTTAAACGTATTTTTTTTCTTCGGATCGAATTACAATGTTGTCAGAAATGCGGTTTTTAGCCGTATGGGTACACTCCCCATAATAATCAATGCAGAAAGCTATGGGTTGTAAACCAAAATCTGGTCAATTAAAAAGCTTTGTGTCCACTTTTTTGTTTTTGTTTTTGTTCTATCATTCTTATTATTTGGTCGGATGTATGAAATTTTTCCTTACTTGACCATCCGGTTAGGTTATAGGTTAGGTTCGTTTAATCAGGTATACATATTTACAATGGACAAATTCTAAAAAAATATCCCAGCAACTGTCTCTCAGAAAATTATTCGCATACACGTTTGGTGCCTGCAAGATCCTTCTATGTTGTAGAAATAATATTGAGTCATTCAAAATGGACGCACGGAAAAAAATCAGTGGTAAAATTAACCGCATAGCATAGTTGATTTTGGCACCTCCTACAAAGTATGGTAAATTTCACCTGATGTTTGGCATGATGAGGTACACTTTTGGTCAACGCATCCATCTGCGCGTTATATTTAACTGGTAGTGTGCTTCATCATACCAAACATCAGGTGAAATTTACCATACTTTGTAGGAGGTGCCAAAATCAACTATGCTATGGTTAATTTTACCACTGATTTTTTTCCGTGCGATTCTTGAAAAGTTTTTTTTTTTTTTTTTTTTTTTTTTTTTTTTTTTTGCGGATTTATTTGGCTTTATTCTCCTGTATATCGGAGAATCTACAGCCACCTATAGACATATTGAAAGAAACAGGTATTATGATATCCATGTCCTTACGAGATGACTAGATTCGAGATCGTCAAATCTTGTCACCTCGGCCGGGATTCGAGCCCGGGACCTCTGGGTTAGTGTCCAGTTGCGCTGATCACCAGACCATGGAGGCTGACTTCTTTAATTGTATTACATGAGACAACGAGTGGGTTATGACTGCTGCAATGTGCGCATCGTTTTGAAACGGTTAAAGGGGTCTCTCCACCTGCGAATTTAAAAGCGCGAATAAACTGATTGAGCCAATGAGCTGCCTTGAAGTCGATAGGTCGAGTCCGATGTATCGACAGCAAAGAGCCCCATTGGCTCAAGCGCTATATGCAGTCTATTCGCGCTTTCAAAATCGCAGGTGGGGATACCCCTTTAGTTAGGCGTTACAAAAGTCAACGGTTATAGCCAACAATGTGCACTACTCATCTGACTCATCAGTCACAATCAGCTGTGACTTGTGTCAGTGGCGTAGCCAGGAATTTTTCTGGGGGGAGAAGGAGTCCAGGGTCCGAAAATTCTTTTTTTGGGGGCAAATTCTGGTTTCAGGGGTGGGGGGGGGGGGTCCAGACCCCTTGTAATCCCCCCCCCCGGCTACGCCACTGACTTGCGTTGCATTCCTAACTATCTCTCTCGCTCTAACGTGATCCTCATAAATCCACATCTATTTCTAATATCGGTTTTCTTATTCGACGCCTTGTTTCTCGAGACTAGTTTATTTCTGACAAAAAAAAGTTCACAAAAATCTCTCTGAATACGATTTTACCGTTGAGGTTGAGATGTGTACAGTCGGGGACAAAAAGAATGTCTGATGTATCCTTGAAGAAGGCCACTCGCTGTACTAATCTCAATGAATTTAAGCATTGTCGGTGGCCTACCTCAAGGAGTCGTCTGACATTCTTTTTGTCCACGACTGTATCAGTACATGCACGGAAAAAAACTACGGTGAAAATAACCATACGGATACCTGATTTTGGCACCTGTTAGATGTTATGGTAATGTTAACCAGAAGTATACTATGTTTTGACTATGTATTAGGTGATTTTACCTGATAGCAAGTCGAATTTACACAAAGTATCGGTAAATGTACCATACTTCTGGTCAAGTTTACCATAACATCTAGCAGGTGCCAAAATCAGGTATCCGTATGGTTATTTCCTCTAATCTTTTTTTCCGTGTGGGGGTCACGTGAGAGTGAGAGAGATTGGAACGTTTAAAGAACTTTTTCGCCGGATGACGTCATAGTTCAAAAACCGTCTATTCTCGCAGAATACCGCCTCACAATCCATACGTCATATTACATTAGTATCGTAGTATTAAACTCACAAATTGCGAAAAACACTAGACACTATTCACCCCTGTATCTTTCCACCACGTGCATGATATTTCGCGAAATTAGCGCGGCATATTCAAATAATCACGACCGACTGTCATCACAGCTGACTTTATAAACAAACTAGTGGCCGGTGGCCGCTTCGCGGCCAAGCGTTCCGTTTCGCGTCTTGCGCGTGATTTTTGTTTATTTGAGCTAAGACTTTGACTCGATATCATCCACTCCCTAACTCCGTTTGCTATTCGCCCTTTAATCTTGCTCCGAAGAACGAAATCTAAAAACTTACTCCATTATTCCTGAAATACTAAAGGTTATTTTCTCTGGTCCCAAAGGTTTAGAAAACAGGAGTCATTATTTGGAGGGGATAAATAGCATAACCCCCGCCCAAACCCCTTATATGAAACTTAAACTTTTTTTAGGGGTAGTCGTTCTCAAGAAGGCCGATCAAAAACCCCCAATTTTTTTTGGCGCTCATGGAGACGCCGAAACCCCCAGAATCGGCGCATTTGGATGCACCGTATTAGCGCATGTGAATGCACCGTATTAGCGCATGTGGATTATACGATTTAGAACTGTGCAGAGAAAAGAAGGGAAGGCGAGAAAGAGATAGCGAGAGTGCATGAGAATCCTGCATTCACAAAAAATGAGAAGTTCGGGATAAGCAAACAAATACGCATGACCGAGATTGCACACCTACGATAACCTTTCGTTGAACTGACATGACAATAAGACATTGCGTTTCAGTGAATATCAAAAATCTATATGTGAATGGAAGAGAAACTTTGCGGGGAAAACTATGCCTTTTTCAAACAGCCCTTTATTGACGACAGTAATTTTTTGAAATAGGTTGGCTCGAAAATTCAGGCAAACTTCGTCTAAGATTTTAGGGTCATTCTTTTAGCGCTTTTTTACCACTGATTTGCAGCAACTTGCCGTTTTTGGCTACTTTTTCAAAAATTCCTTCGTGTATGTTTTAGCGCTTTTTGGGTTATCTTTTTTGGGAATTGGCGCTTTTGAATGGTCGCCTCCCCCCCCCCCCAAATGATGAAATTCCTATTTTTTAGAGTTTTTTTTGACACTTCACGAAGCTCAAGTTTTTTAACCATGAACAGCTACTGGCAGCCGATTTTAGCGTACGACGCAACGGGTCCATCGGACCAGTTCCAGCATCTAAGGGCATCTCAAGTTCACCACAGAGTTTTAGTGTGAAGTCAACGGTTAGCCAAAAATTACATCAATAATGCACTCATCGGTTGCAATTGGTTGTGACAAAACCCGCATAGCGTTCCAAACTATCTCACCCACTCTCCCCCCGTGACCTCCAATCCCCATGTGGTATACCCATCTCTTTCTAGTGTCCTGATTCGTATACACAGGGCCTCGTATTACGGCATGTTAATAGCAAATTCGCATTAAAATTGAGGAAATTTATTTTTGCCAAAAAAAATTTCACAAAAGATGTCTCTACATACGTTTTTTTAAAATTAGAGTATAGCTGTACAACATGGGGGTTTCGTGAGAGCAAGAGAGACAGTTTGTCTTTGTTTGGAACGCTCATCACCGGATGCCGTCATCACTAAGTCATCACTAAAAGAACCATCTATTTTGAAATAAACGTCGCATTGGCCCACTAATATTTCTGCACAGATTAAAAAATAACAGGTATACAAACGAATGAACCATAAAAACTACATACTCAAGGCTCAAGAGATCTATCGAAACTTTGTTTTTTTTTTTTTTTTTTTTTTAAATCGGAAAAAAAAAACCTTTAAAAAAATCATAACCTCGCCAAAACGCGAACTGAAACGAAAACAACTCAAATCGCCAACTTAAAGATAAAAAAAAACTGTAACCATATTTTTGGTTTGTTAGTAAGTAGTATTCTTGGATGAATCACTTATACATTTAAAGTAAACGATGCATTTTCAACAGAAAACCCAAATTTTTTACTAACTCGTATTCAGTAATATTTTACAGTATATTATTAATGAGAAAAGTATAACCACCGCGTCTCAAGTTATGAATAATAACCCTAATCATTTAGTTTCTTTATAAATTCTCGAAACCCAGCTCAAATTTGGTGGGGTTTTATTCGAGATATTGAATCAATGCACCGATCTCATCAAGTAATCGTTGATTGTACTATTCTGTTTATCTATGCATATGAAACATATGATAAGTATCGAAGCTCTATACATCGCGAAGCGATACAGCAACCTCGTCAACCCATCATCAATCGAAGACTGTACAGTGCTGCCGTATTTAACATAAAATATTTATACACATTTTTCATTAAGTCTGAAGTGCCTGGTATATTTCTCAACACAGCTAGCAGCACTGTGACTCTCTCATTGTGTATATCTACGTAAAAATATGGATAAAAAGTCGAAGCTATACATCGATATCATGAAGTCGCTATTAAAATGCGTCTACCCGAACGGTTCCTTCCGCGAGTAAAACGTATGATGAAGATCGCCATGGTAACGTCAAATCGTGCGATCTAATTAAAAAAAAAAAAATTGTCAGAGCATCACGTTTCTCGCTCACACGCGTACAAAATCGTATGCTCCTCCGCACGTATGCACTTAAAATACTTAAAAGGACGACAAAATCTCGCTTCTCTCTCCCACCCTTGCAAAACGAACTGATTCGCATCCTTTTCGCACTCGCACAACTTTTTGAGAGAAAAGTTTTTAGCATTTTAAAAAGGGACGGGGGGCCCGCACGGAAAAACTTATATTTTTCCCGAAGCATTGGAGCCGAGCCCGACCGATCGGTACCAGGCCCCTCCCGAACGGTGTAACGGTTCTCCAGGAACTTAGCTTCATTCTTACAAATATAATATAGGATTAACAGTAAACACTGACGGCGTCTGTTCGAATTCTTACGTTTCAATATCCTCAATTCCTCACATAAAGGTACGAAAACCGATATTTGTGTCGAAAACTTATCAAAATGAAACAATAACTCACAGGAGTTCCAAGGATGATTCCAACTTCGATCATCATGCTTGGAACTCCTGTGTGTTATTGTTTCATTTTGATAAGTTTTCGACTCAAATATCGGTTTCCGTACCTTTCACAACCTTTTGTAAGGAATTGAGGATATTGAAACTTAAGAATTCGAACAGACGCCGTCAGTGTTATGTTTATTTGTTTATGAAGTCAGCTGTGATGGCTGTCGGCCGTGATTATTGAATGTGCCGCGCTAATTTCGCGAAATATTGTGCACGTGGTGGAAAGATACAGGGGTGAATAGTGTCTAGTGTTTTTCGCAATTTGTGAGTTTAATACTGAATTTAGTGTTTTCTGATGCTGCCATTGTTATTTTTTCGGCTTTTTACATAGGAATTTATACTTTAAAACGCTGTAGCCGATGTGTGCAACAGACCCATTTGGCAAATCAGTATAGTTCAAGCGGACGTTGGATATGGATAAGGTTCGGATTTGATGCGCCGCGTAAGAGCAGAGGCCCGTCGCGCCCCGGCCATCGCCAAGGCGACGATGAAAGGGGTGCGCTAGTGTGGGTTCAGGTCTGTCGCAAGCGATGATGGTCTCTCTCGGTGAAGGGGCTGTCGTGTCGAGGGAAAAGGGGGGGGGCAGTCGCGGAGTCGGGGGATCGGGGGATAGTTAAGAGAGAAGTTGCAAATTGCGTGAAAGGAGTGAAGGCGCATTGGATGTGGACGAGGAAGCGGAGCGGAGGAGCATTATGAGGAAGAGGTACATTATAGATGAGGAGGAACGCGCAGTGGTAAAAGTATAGTGGACTTGACGGAGGAGGTGGGGAAGGAGAGGGGTTGGTGGGTAGGGGGGAGAGGGGGGGGGAGGCGAGAAGGTCTCAGGTGGATCCGAGGACTGGCAAGGGCCTCATGGGGCCTTATTATTGTCAGCCGCGGCAAAGTGAGAGCGGCGGCGTGAGGCGGTTCCGAAGTTCCAGACCCTGGGCCCTGGCCCTGGCGCAGATCAGCTCTCTTGGCTTGGCGCGCGGTTCCCGCGCGTCGCGTCGCGTCCCTTCGCTGACGGAAGGGATGTTGCCGAATCTTTTAACGGATAACATGTGTATCGAAGGAAACTCGGACCCTATCCATTGACAATTTTAATGATGACACGGTGGCGGCAATTAAACCTCCAAGAAAATCGATACTTTTCCATAGTTTTAAATGGAGTGGACATCGATTTATCGCATTTCACAAGTCGCCACTGTGATGATATCCGCGCGGGTGAAAAAGTTCGTGGAGCGTTCCAAACACTGTTACTCTCGCATCTCAATCTCACTCTTACGTGACTTGTATTTAACTTTATCTCACTCTCATCACTACAATCGTAACGGATACATGTTTTGTAAACTTTTTGGCATACATGAATATCTCGAGTCATTTCAAAGAGATTTTGAGATGAAAATGTTGTGATTCAAGGCTCCGTATGTCGTGTACGAATGTTGACACCTTGAAGAGATAGCTGTACAACAGGATCACGGGAGAGTGAGACAGATATTTTGGAACAGTGCGATTTCGCTACCATGCGCGATCGTTGCATTTAAACTTTAGGTAAAACAATCATCATCATTGTTTTACATCTCTATTTATGAAGAGGAAAAAACGCCGTTGCTAAATCAAACAAGCTGCTGTTGGTTTTGAATGCTCCGCGAGTTTTGTCATAGCTGGGTCATAATTTCAAATCGGGCCAATTGAGCATGCATGCTCCGTGAAAATTTCAAGTCAAAATTTAAACCCAATGAGTAATTTTTTACCTCCAGTACTACTAGAAAAGACTTTTTACCGAAGGGTTCCGCTGAATTTTCGATATTTCTCATGTACCGCGGAAACAGCCGGAAACGCATGATGAACTAATGGGAAACAACTTGTCGATTGTCGGTTACGCTGTCGGTTACGTAACCGACAATTTCAAAAGTACTTAACAAAAACAATATTACTTGTTACAATAATCCCTGATGTTGATTTTTAAAGCAAATTACGGTAGTTGAATTGAATTAAAAATTACAGGGCGGAACTTTACTGTATTAGATATCTTTTTTGTATATTTAAGTGCCGCTGACTAGGACCATAGGCAAATCACGAGATCGGATTTGTTGGTGAAATCGTTTCCAAATAAAATCCATTCGCACAGATGTTGATAATTCCTGTTTAGAACGTTGGAGTGGGGTTTGAAAAAATTGTAAGTTACCCAGTTTCACTTTTAAATAAACTTTTAAGATTTTGAAAACAGTAAAATTAGTGCGTAACCGACGGACATTTTGGAACCGGGGGACAACCATTTTTCACAATTTATGGCATGAAGAAAAATTATTTCGTAAAAAACGATAGTTTACACGAGTTCTACGGAGTTTTTTGAGCATTTCCAGTATCTTCAAAATTCATTGCAGCCTCAAAATATGGTCAAAAACTTAGGTTAAATACCAGAAACTCGTGTGGGGGACGCGTAACCGACGGCCATTTTGAACCATAAAACAATTAAAATTAGTATTTAAATAACTCTAAAAGCAATTATTACTATTGTTCCTCATAAAACTAAGTTCCTTCGACTTAAAAATCGAAACATCGAACTTATTTGATCTTTTTTAAGAATGTTATCTTGTTGGGACACCATTTGGCCCGTTTCGGAATTTTGACCCAGCTGATCACGACCGATGAGTGCATTGTTGGCTAAATGCTAATCGTTGACTTTAGTTGCGCCATTGGCGGCTCGTGCTATTTGGCAACAATGTTTTTCCTCTATTTGACTGAATGTAAAACAATCGATTGCTGTAGAAGCGCTGCTTCACTTTCGAATCGATTTTTTTACACACAATCAAATAGAAGGATAACACGGTTGTCAAATTGCAATAGCCGCCACTGAGTTGCGCCGAACTAAAACCATTTATACGCACGCAGATATCAGGTTTGTTTGTTGTAGCTTTGATGGTTGACAGAATGCAGCTCTTGAAGGGCTCTGATGTATAGGCAAACGAACTATCAATTCTGATGTAAAATTCTGCGTAAATAACTTTGCGATCATCCAAGAAGTCTATGGCTTATACTCCTCTCAAAGAAAATTATATAATCGCATCATTTTGCACTATGCATTAGTGATGCTGCATGCGCGCGCAAGCAAAAAACTCAACGATGTAAGCACTATGAACCGGGTGAAGTGTTTCATCGCAATGTAAATTTCCCAACTGCTACAATGCATCCTTGGTTAAAAAAACAAAAAACAAAAAACAAAAAAACAAAATCTGCCTCAAGTAGAATCGATTTATTTTATTTTTATTTTTTCTTAGGTTTAAGTAAATGACATAAAGCACGGTTGCCATTTTGAACAAGTCGCATTCAAATATGTCTCCTTGCCTTTGGATGATTTCTCACCCAAATTCCAGAAGAGGTTCTTAACTGTGTAACAACTTCGCATATTTAAAGGACATTTCAGTCAAAGTCGGAACGAAACGAAATAATGTGAAAATCGGAGCGAAAACGCTCGAAGCCACGGGACAAAAGAGAGAGGAGAGAGAGAGAGAGAAAGAGAAAAGAGAGACCCCCCTTTTCCCCTCTAACTTACGTTTTAGAGTTGTAAATGTTTGCATTGAGAAAAGATTAGACGAGCCCAGCGTTAGGAGATTACCGGGTCGACTATATATATATACGACATTGCGGCTGACGTCGCGTCGCTGAAATTTCAAGGAAACTCCAGGAGCGCGAGTGAAGAGGGGGGTTTTGGCGGGGGGGAGGCTATAACTGATTATCCTTCTCCTGAGGGACGTCAGGTAAAATGACTCGCCCTCCAGGCTCTAGGAAAGGCGGAAAGGCGGGAAAACGGGAGCGCGAGAGAGCGTCTTAATCCGCCCAATTTTTCCCGACACCACAGCACCATCACACACATTCTCATCAATTTAAATTCATTTTCGACCCCCGCACGGCCCGCACACATTGTTACAACGCTCCATTTATTTCTGTTTTCCCAAACAAGGGGTCCTCCTCAAAATTGGCCCCGAGGGGCTGGATCGCAGATTGGATCTACGGATTGGATACTCTATGTTTTACCAACTCCGGAATTTCTTATCGATCAGTTCTCATAATGTTTTAATGGCTTGTTATTTCGAATGGAGGCTTGAGCAGGGAAATTATCAATGGCTGTTTATGCGAGGATTTGATCTGAGGACAATCCGGATTGAATCGAACGAGGATCGAAAGCAACGTGTATGCGTTTGATTAGACCGGAGTTGAAGACGAATCTAGTCGCCGATTCATTCAACGGACCTGTTGAATCTGAATTGGAAATTTTTAATTTCAGTGCAAACATGTACCTTTATAAAGTCAGGAGGCTATGACACAATGCGGAAAACGTTCCTTTTAATTCAACCGGACGTCTGTTTATTACTCACTTAACCGGAATTTCTGTTATTTCTACAAGAAATACTGTTGTTTGAACATGAATTCCTGTTTTTTTCCTACAGTGATGTACAGTTTTGTACAGCGATGTACAAAACGCCCGTTTTGTATGGATGCGTAGTTCTAATTGTTACTGTTTTTGTTTTGCGTGTTGCAGACGGGATAAGTTCAGGGGATGAAGGAGACGACGTGGATGGGTGCCTCTCGCCGGGTCCGGACTCGCCGGGACTTCCGTTCTCTCCCGCGTCGTCTCTTAAAACTGGAAGTGTCGTCGGATTGGAGCTGGATAACAACGATAATGATCTCAGCCTCGGATCAGGTAAGCTTAAGCGGCATCACCAAAACACGCCAATGTTTAACTAATAAATATTCAATTTCCTTCACAACATTCATTCTTTTACGATAGTTTTTTTAAAAAAAAAACAAACAAACAAACAATCAAACAAAAAAAAAAACATGCAAATCTTAGTTTTCTCATTTTAATAGTTCTTTGACTGAAGTATTTAATTCATTGCCAAGACATAAGTCGTGTTTGTTAAGTCGCTTCGAGTCGTTGAGTCGTCATGCTCCAAACAATGGCGCGTGCGCAATGGACCAAAATTTTTGCTGTTTTTATTTGATTATTTATTTATTTGTTTATCTTTTTATTTTTTTATTTATCCATTTATCTATTAATTTATCTATTTAGAAAATGAAAGTTCTCAGTGAGCTGAAAATAAAGGTGCTTTCGGTCCCCCCCCCCCCCCCGGAGAATGACATAGTTTTGAAGAGACGCACAGGAAAAAAAAACAGAAAAATAACCATTTTGACGGCGCTGACAAAACCTGTTGTTTCTGACGTTACAGTGCAAAATTTCACATTTAAATGAGGCTCATTCCACCATCACTTATTGTCACAACTGCAAATTTTTAAAACTACATCGTTCAGTCTGAAACTCGATTTGTGTTTAATTTTTCAGAGATGAGAAGGATAAGATGTTATACATTCCTCGCCCTCCTCATCGCAAACAATTAGAAAATTCCTTTCAGTGTGAAAAATGGAGTTTCAAAATTTGCTATATAGTGAACAATGACCCGGATCAAAAATTTCACACTAGCTGAAATAAGCAGAAAGGTAAATTTTTCTCACCGGTGGGTTTTACTTACACCGCAAAGGTTAAATAATACAGGACTTTTCTGTATCATTTTACAGTCGTGTGCACTAGCGGATCCAGGAATTTTACTGCCTTCCTCTTTGTCTTTGCCCATTCGAACGCACTTGGTATAGAAAAAGATGGAGGAAAGGGCATAAGCCAAGAACGCAGGGCTGCCGTTTTTCGTATAATCAATGCTATTTTTCAATTCACCGATGATTCCACTGGATGAGAAAAGATTACACAGTTTAGTTCAGTGCATGAGTGTAATAAACTAAAATACTTGCATCTGTGATCTTTTCTCAACCGGTAAAGTGGTCGATGACTTTAAAAAACTTGCGGATATTTTAATTAATCAACGGAGTTTTCACCGATTAAGGAAAGATTACAGATCAGAGTTTTTCCGTGCATTCCATTCATACACTGAACTGAACTTTGTAATCTTTCTCAACCGGTGGAATCATCGGTGAATAAAAAAAATGGCATTGATTATACGCAAAACGGCAGCCCTGCAAGTACGTGACCCCTTTTCCCATACTTTTTCATCACGCGTGTTTAAATATGAGTAAAGAGAGACAGAAATACTTTCTGTATCCGCCAGTGGTTACGTGGTGAATAACACAATAAATGCGGTTAATATACACCATCAAAAGGGTTATTTTTAACCATCCAAATAGCAAATCATAACCAATAAGAACCATTTAGGGGTAAAATTTACACTTTCAGTTTTTTTAACACATCCCCGGAAACTGCGAAAAACCCTTAAAACAAATCTAAAGCACCCTTTGTATTCAGCTGACCGGGTACTTCCATATTCTTCACGAAAAATACAACAATTCAGACCCATGTACTTCCCGAATTCGACCTAGTGTGACACGTGCATCATTCTGTCGTGCTAAGGAAATATGCCATGATTCCAAGCGTTCTTTGACCCTTTTAAGACCAAGTTTTCTAACAATAAGTCAAATTACAGTGCGCTCAGTCAAATTATGCGGGTAGATAAATATTGCTACTCCGCAGTACTCGTTTTTGCCGATTCAGCGAATTGAAGGCGCTTAGCGAGTCTTTCCTTCGAAAATGTAACAAGTCAACGATCTTTCATTGCCAACATAATGCATTGAAACTGCGTGACTTGTATAAAATTTGTAGGGGGGTGGTACCTAAAAGGGGTTTAAATTTTTGTATTGGTTAGTCAAGGGGGGGCGGGCTTTGACATTATTCCTATAAAGGTAATTTTTTGCATTACTAGGGAATTTTGACACATTTCGGTTCTCGGACCCTTCTCCTTCATCAATTTCACTGTTCAACAATCAAATGCAATCGATTTTGCTGCCCCCCTTCGGAGGTTATGTTTATTGTTTGGGGCGTACAATATACGAATGCAAACTTAAGCTAAGTTTTCTCTGCAAGAAGTTAGATTTTGAATGGGATGTGAGTGATTTAATGGTCTCGCTGTTGTTTACACAGCATTTTACAGTAGAACTGATACTTTGATAGTCAAAGCCTACAGCAAAGCCTTGCAAGAGCTCCATTTCCATGACTTTTTTTGCCATCAGCAAACAATTCTGTTCCCCCAGCGGTTTTACCCTTCTACTCGCAAAAAGGTAGTCGTGGTTCTAGCTTCCCTGGTATAATAATATGGTACATGAAAATCCTTGACCAAATATCCATGCAAAGTGGACTGCTTCCATGTAATCATAAAGATCTCCATGAAATTGCACGGAAATCCTTGTAAATCCTTTGGGATTTTTATATACATTTTTGTTGAGATCCTTATGATTTTAAAGGGGAAAACCGTATTTCATGGAAAAAGGTCAGGGATTTTCATGGACCATTTTGCCAGGGTATGTGATAAGTAGCACA